>OY757905.1:1092609-1147609 GCA_963585895.1 Sepioteuthis lessoniana
AGGCAAACTGTTACATAGTCTGTCAATCTTGATATGAATTGGCCATTATAGATGGAAATATATATCATCATTATTTTCATTATCTGATAAAATAGCCTAATGTAAATAATGCATTCGATAAAGATGAAAATGGACCCAATCAAATCAGATCTATATTGTTTGCATGATATCACGCCCCTAACTTAGAAAAAAAAAAATTGATAAAGTATTAAAAACCATCTTTTATTTTGAAATAGACTTTATGCATAACAATTACGAGAAGCACAATCTCAAGATTTTTTGAAGAATATATAACTCTACTCTTTTATTCCCGAATTTATTTTATGATTTAGGAGAAAATGATGATTAGATGTTCTCAAGTTAGCCTATTTCAAAAGATTCAAATTCCAAGTTCAATCCCTTCAATGCATCAAATGGTTAAAGGTATAGCAATCCTTGAACTCCCTTGTTTCTGTCAGCTTATTGAGAGATTAAGAGAAAAACTGTGATTTTATTAATCCTGTGGTTATAAGTTTAATTACTCTGATTATCCGGCCTTTATAACCCGTTGCTAAATCATAATAATGATAAAATCCATATCCCCTCCCAAGAAAAAGTACATATTTGCATTTGCTCTTCATAAAATCATTTGTTCGGATGGAACTGAAAGAGTTTTTTTTTATCGACAGTTTCTTGGTTGTTATTCGTACCATTTCGTTTTGATAAGTTGATTTTAAACCGAATTTAATCGAGATAATTACGAAACGGTTGAAAATCTTGAAATGCAATAAAATCTGTGAACTGTCTAAAGAAATTCAAATTGGGTAATTTCAATATACGTTAGACAAAATATACAATGAATAAATATGGTGGTGTATGTGTCACTTTACGGTTTCATTTTTACTCTGGTACTAATTCAATACTAATTGAAAAAAGGCCAATTTTATACAAAATTATAAATCATTCATCTCACGCGTAATTTTAATTCATTTGCAATTATTAGTGTTCTCTTGTTCCTAGTGCCAATGTTTGTAATTGTTCCACGTATGCATATTGCTACTTACTGCACCGGTTGCTTTTATTTCACTTCTACCATGGCGTGAAGTGTAAGATGCATCTCTAGGGGACGCGTTTGATCTTGTTGGGAGATGGTTTTCACCTTCATGTGGTATATCTAAAGCGAGAAAAGCCTAGAGAGCAGCAGTCGTCATTTACTTCACTTGGGTTCCGATCTGGAAAGTTCATCATATATTAATCTGCTTTGGGTTATAAACATGGAGAGCTCCTTCATTCAATGATGCCCGTATTTCCATCAACTGCTGAAATGATTTAGCCCTTCAGCTGAAGCGCTTTACTGGGATGTTGTATTTGGAGTCAGTACTTAAGAGATTTATAAGATGCTGATTCATCCAACGAAGCAGAGTATAGCAATCAGACATCAAAGTTATAAACTTTATCGAGATGCCCCCACATAAACATAACAGTTTGGATAATCCCATGACTAACGTCTACCCTGAAAGCGAAAAACAAACCGTAAGAAGTAGAGTTCTTTGTTCACGAATATCTCAACTCAATCTTTGTTTATCCGCCAATCTCCAACAAGCTTATCGCGATCAATATGATTGCAGCCCCTTTCCATTTTCTGACTGAATTCTGCGACTAGTTGCAATATATTTTATATCAATCTTGCATTGAAAGGCGATTAAAACGCCAAGGCAGAAAAGGAAGCTTGAGCTTAAGGTCAAGCTACATTTAAAACCCATGTTCTCGCCAGATCACTGAAGCTAATCGACGATGAACCTACTCATTACTTTGATGGGTGACCCTCAGGAACAGTAGGTACTGTACGCAACCTAATACTTGTATGCTAAACTAAGCAAATCCGTAAGTTATGAAAAGACTACAATGCAGACACGAATAATTGATACCTGATCCACTTGTTTGATCAACACAGAGCTCCCAGAAATCCAAAATGGTGGGCACTACAAGCGTGTCAACAAAAAAGGACACAAGAATCAAGAAGCGAACACTGAGGTTGCAAAAGCCTTCCTAACGACCAGAGAATGAGCATTTGCATCATTCATTATACTTGATGACGCAGATATAAGCACAATGGTGTAACATCTTAAGTACGGCAATAATTGAAACAGCCAGTGAGATCCTTGGCAAAGATAAAACAGCAAAAAAGTATTAACATTCTTGAAGATGAAAATGCATAATTTTTGAATGGACGAAGTTGAGCAAAATCTTAACAGTCTCAAAACAGACATGAAAGGAGCTTGTTGCCTATAAGCCGGTATATATATATATATATATATATATATATATATATATATATATATATATATATATATATATATATATATATATTCGCCTCTGAAATTATATTTCATATCTACGAATTTCCCTTTGGAATGGAATTTTAACGGGAAACTCTGAGTAGTGAAGAATAAATTTGTGTGAATCTTTTAGTATTGTTATATTCACTTTATTAACTGCATTTTTTCACTGCTGCAGTTCAGCTTTAGTTTTCAAACGACTATTTCAATTTAATATAAAGAATAGACAAATAGGTTATCGTATAAACAACTAAATAAACAAATGTCTAAGTTAAATGTTTAATTAAAATAATTACGTGTGACCTTGAGCGTCAAGTGCTCACGGTAAACAGCGATCATAAAACGATCATTTCAAAATATTTAATGCACATTTATCGAATGGGTATGGTGTTACTGGATCATTTTCATCGCTTCTTTTATAACATAATCAACACTTTAAAATTATTTTTAAAAGCCTTTAAAAACATTTTACTTGCTGAAACTAGTTGAGAATAATTAAAAACGAAACAAAGTAAAAAGTAAGCAATTACAAAGAAATATTAATGCTTTATTATTTTTTTAAATTTTGCTCATTTATAGAGTTTTTAAGAATCATTAAAATATTTGTGCTATTGATACTCTCGATACATAGTTTTTTTGAGAAACACTTGAATTTTATTATTTAGGTTTTCGACGGCACGAAATATTCCATTGATTGTCTGGATATCAAAAAGTATAGCCGTTGAGAAGGATCAGAGGGAAATATCTACAAGCCCAGCCCAGAAATAAAATATTTCTATCGAATCTTTCTATCTTGGATCAGAATGTAATATCCATACTATTAATGTGTGAATGAATATTCTGGATTACTTTCTCTCTCTCTCTCACTCTCTATATCTCTCTCTCTCTCTTAAATTTATTTTACTTTATTTTTTGTTTTTCTCCCTAATCAATTGATCAACAGATTGTTTTAATAATATTTTACTAACTTTCAACGTTCGGTTTCAAAACCAGCGAGCAATGCTAGTTTATCTTTGCAAACTATCGACCGTAAATCCTAATATTCCGATCCTCTGCTCTTCAACGATATTTTTTCATTCTTTTTCATTGTGAAATCTAAGTGAGCACAACAGAAGAAAAACATTTTTACTCTTATGAATTTTGGCGATGCATGAATGATTCTTTTTCCTTTTTCCTTTCCCCCCCACCCCTAGAAAAAACTGAACAAAGAAAAAATATATTTATAAGAAGAAAAAATTAAATGAGAACAAACATGATAATGTTGTAGGTTATACTGATGTCGCTAGGAATCAGTATATATTAAAGATAATTTTATCGTTTACTTTTATCATGATGTAGAAGCTGATAAATCCGAACGGTTTTATAATTCATGGTATCACTCGATTAAAGTGATTCCAATTCCATTTTCAAAGAACTCGAGACAGGTTGTTTATGGTGCCATTATCATCACCAGCAACCACAGCAAGGAAAAACCTCTGCCTTGATAGGCGTTGTCTGTCGACTCGTATTTATGCGTTCCTACACGCAAAAGAAATGGCACAATACCTTTTTTAAACGTAGGAATCAATATGTATTTGGATTGGATTAACAAATTCTAATCTGCATAACTTGTGACTGGTTCAACTGGGACTCGTGGTATTAATAGGTGTAACGAACAGACCTTTGGTTCGACTGCTCTCATCTTCATTACTAATGTTTGCGGGGATTGTTTGGAATGAAGAATCGTTAAACTGAATGCCATCATCTTCATCTTGATAACCAACAAACTGTGGCTACATGGCGATATCCTTCTCTTCAAATAATCTCACACTGATCTGATTATGCATGCTATCAACAGCTGTTAAGGAGAATACTTTACCTGGCACCTTTGATAAACCAACCAATTCTTTCCAAGAATTGCATTTGTTTTTAGACTTTTTAATGTGAATATCGACGCTTATTTCAAGTATTTTTATTACTTATCAATAGCAAAAATGTGAAACCTGTCAGTGTTGTCCTTCTCAGGGGTATGAAATGAGTTGGTGCAAAGATCTCTTATAAAACGATGCAGATTCAAAATGTCAGTAAATATGCGTTTCTATAAAAAGGATGCATTACGAGAAATACAAAGCAAACGTGTAAATGCTTCACACAGGCTCTGAATCGGAGGACAGTGGGGAAGATTATGGGAATTTATGAGATAAAATAGAGATGATGGAAAAGGTATAGAAAAAGAATGAAAAAAAAAAAAAAGCTGAACAGCAAGAAAGAGTACAAGAAACAAGGCAAATGAAATCAATTGAAGATCAAGAGAAAAAAATAACGGAGAAGAGAGTAAACAGTATGACAGAGAAAGACAAGGCGGCTTGAGAGAAAAAGTAAAGGAAAAAGAGAAAGATGAAAATAAGAAAAAATAACCGCAAAAAAGGAAAAATTATAACAAAGAATATATTTAAAAGTGTGAAAAGATAAATTATAAGTCACAATGGAGATTCAAAATACCATCAATGTACCTCATTTACCCTCTTTCTTTGATCCCATTATTTTTTATCCACTCTTAAAAACTGCAATATTCTTTCTTCCTTCTCTCTCTCTCTCTCTCTCTCTCTCTCTCTCTCTATCTATCTATCTATCTCTCACTCACTCACTCTCTCTCTCTCAAATAGAATTATTAATGTTAGATAGCAAGACTTGTCACCACTTCACAATCTACAAACAAATGATTAATATTGAATAGAATTATTAATGTTAGATAGCAATAATTATAACCATTTAACAGTGTAGAAACAATAGCAATACTAATGTGCAAACAAATTAGTTCTCATTCATTTAAAAATGAAATTACCTTCAAACTGTGAGCAAACAAATGACTGATGTTGAATTGTGACTGTAATATTGCAAAATACTTGAAGCAATTTAACTGTGGCAAAAAAATGAGTTCAAACTTTTTAAAAAATGTTATCTACAAGATATGTTTGTAAATCATGTATTTGATACATATGTCTAAACAGGATTTGGCATTAAATAATCTAAAAATGTTGATATGCCATAAAATCCAACCCTACCTAATCATTCATTCTATTTTATTTTTAATTCTCATTTCTTTTTCTCTCTTTCATATCTCTCTTTATTTCATGGCTTTATCATACATTCTCCTTATTCGTTTTCTCTCATTCAATCGCTTTATTTTTATTTTCTTTTGTTATCGGTTTTGATCTGAGAAATGAATTTGGTTCAGTCTCTTTTGTAAAAGGAAACGACAGCCTTCTCATGAGATTTTTATTCTGATTTAGACTCCACAAAAATTATTCAACATCAAGACAAGCAGAAAATTCAATTATGTTTTACTTTTACAACATAATTTCTTACCGATGTTTAAAATAGATGAAGAGATTAATTGACGCGTCTAAGCGTTTAGAAGGGAATTTCATCCGAAATATATTTGTCTGTACATTACTATCTATCTATCTATCTATCTATCTATCTCAGTTTTTCTTTTAGTAGTTTATCATAGAAAAGGCTTAGGAAATTTTACTTTTCAGAATTATTCGAAATTTCAACTTTCTAAAAAAATCTTTTTTGCTGTCCAACAGAAACGTCCATCATCGCAGATTATTAACTGACCAATGTTCATCGTCGTACAGCAAGTGCTCTTTATTCTGTATTCATTACCATCAACCGATATTTTTTATCTCCACCATCGAAGCCAGCTCTTAACAACTCTATAAGTAGTTCAGTCGATCACCGTAAAATGTTATAAAAGCAAACCAAAATGAGATACTCAGCCGATAACTCAGGATGAACAGCAATTATCATTTGTTAATCAATACAAAACAATTGCAACAGGTGCTTTCGTAAAGATTAACTGGGATTTATTTCTAACCCACATACAAGGTTTCATCATATTACTCAAATAGTTTTTGTTCATTTTTCTTTCCTTTCTTTATTTGACTGTGTCCCCCCCTCCATATCTCTCTCTATCTCTCTCTCTCTCGCGCTCTCTCTCTCTCTCTCTCACACACACACACACGCACACTCGTACGCTCAAATAAACTCCCTCTCTCTCTCATGTGTGCGCATGCACATACACACACAAACACACACTCTCTTTCTTATTTCCCACCCTCTTTCGTGTCGTCACGTTAAATTACTATTTTTATCCGGACAGTATCAAAGACAATTCTGACATATATGATATACACACTTCTTCTGACACAGTTCATAACATCTTAGGTAAACCTAATTACATAAGAAAAATCTATTCATAGTTTCAGTCTTGTCAATTTCTGCTTTGCTTCATGTTCCTTTTGAGTGTCAAGTTCAAAATTGACAGTTTTGCTTTTTCCCCCGTCAACGCATTTATGCATTACATTTTTGCTTGGCGTATAAATCTTCCTTGTCATTAAAATAAACAGTTTCTCATGCCACCTAATCGAGAAGATAAAAAAAGAAGCTCGAATCTGATGAGCAGTTTAATGATCTCAGAGAAACACCAATTCGTTAATCCCGGTCAATGAGATGAAAATAAAAAAAAACTTTCTTTAGAATTATTAAATAAAAAACAGCAAAATAATTTAAGATATTTTCCCCTGAAATATTTCAGAATGAGAAAGTTCAATTTGAAATCCGTGTTGCAGGTGACTCACGTTCTAAAAATAAAAATATAATCGAAATTGCACCACTTGACGTTGCTGTGATAAAAAAATTATTTGTGATGATTTTACGAGTGATGTGTTAAAAAATAATTAAGCTTTCCAAATAAAAAAAAGCAACAACTTGGGAATTACAATCATCTCATCGTGTTTTCCACGTTTTAGTCGATCTAAAGGGTTTTTGTCTTCCAAGGGTAGATGTTATATACATTTCTTCTTAAGGATCAGCCAATATATTTAATCGTTTCAGATGTTAGATTAACAAATTTTCTTGATTCTTACATTTGGAAACGGGTAAAAATCGAGTGAAACATTGATTGAATTTTTTCTATTATTATTATCATTTGTTATTTCTTAGCTGAAAAAAACTGGTTTGGTTCAAAAAGAGTTTTTGGTTTCTTTAGTTGAATTATTAGCGCCTCGAATGAAACGAGAGAAAAGAACAAAGAAAGAAGAAGAACGAGAGGAAAAGAAGAAAAAAAACCCAAAGATACATACTGATGTCATATGTGAACGAAAAGTTTGTAAAATCTTTGATATGTTGACAATATGAATATAAAAAGCTAGGATAAACCTGGATTTTCTCTTGATTATATTTGAAAATACCATCATTAGGTGAACTAAGAGCCAACTTCTTCTGTAAAAGCAATAT
The DNA here is from genome assembly GCA_963585895.1 of Sepioteuthis lessoniana. Taxonomy (NCBI): domain Eukaryota; kingdom Metazoa; phylum Mollusca; class Cephalopoda; order Myopsida; family Loliginidae; genus Sepioteuthis; species Sepioteuthis lessoniana. The sequence goes on from OY757905.1 coordinate 1,100,211, forward strand.
TCCTTTAAAGACAAAAAATATCTGACACCAAAGCTCGAGAAGATCTTAGAAAATGTTACTTTTAAATGAAAACGCATGAAGTTATAATTTATAACTTGAAAAAAGTGAACAATTTCTTGATAAAATCAAAAAATACACGAAACGATAATTGATTTCTTTTAAGTCTGTACCGAATACTAATTTTTCAGGAGTGACACAGTCATAAAGTGACAGTATTCAATCAAGTTAGTGAACGTTTACGGATCTGACGCATGCAGACTGACAAGTACTTACATTGCTCGATAGTTTCTATTTAAAGGGTCAAGTGAATCAAGAATATTGTAGTCTCCATTTCAATGCTCAGACCAATGATAAATCACTAATCATTGTCAATAGTCCTGGATTTCACAAGTATCGTTGAAACTATTCTGAAAATTCCCAACTTCTTCAGATTGCAGTAACAGAGAGTCTTAAGTTGAAAATAACACAAAAGATCAGTCAGATGGAAAAGGAGATGAAAATTTCATAGTAAATTAAAAATCTATATTTGACGTAAAAATGGATGAAATTGTCTTCCTTTCTATTTCAAGAATATCTAAATTTTCCTTATTTAACAACTCAGAAAGTTTATATATATATATATATATATATATATATATATATATATATATATATATATATATATATATATATTATAGATATATATATATATATATATATATATATATATATATATATATATATATATATATATATATATATTAGATTTATACATTTAATGCCATGGAATTTAATCTGCGACTCCTGGGTTTCATAGAGTTTTTACAAAATAACAATCGTCAAGCAGTTAACAAAATGAAATGAATCGAAAATCGAAAAATACAGTCAAAAACCGTTGGGATTTTGTAGGAACCTTTACGTGTGATTGTAAGTGTGTGTGTATGTGTGAATGGGTGTGTGTGTGTGTGTGTGTGTGTGTGTGTGTGTGTGTGTGTGTGTGTGTGTGTGTGTGTGTGTGTATGCGTATGTTTGTGTGGATTATAGTTACGTATTATTGTGTGTGTATGTGTGAGTGGTATATAGTGCATATGTATATGAAGGTCGGTGCGAAGCGCGTTGTTTTTACCAGATGTTAGTCGTCTGTGTATTTTATTTTGCTACATTATGTCTTTTAGGTGCCATATGTACGAGGATAAGGAGGTGTTGGATGAGCAGTTTCTAAAATACACAAACATGTCTCCTACAATCATCTGGGAGAAACTAAAACTAGCACCTGCCTACAACAAAACATAAAAAAAATGCCTCCTTTGCCGCCATCATAACTTACCCATCACAAAATATCTTACTAAATAAAAAATCTGAAATCCTTTCAAAATGTAGGTACGAGAATAAATACCTTCTCTCACACTTTGACCCATGCACATAACACATCTAACACCTCCACTAAAAAAAATCAAATGACTCGATACCACACCACAGCTGAAGCACCGTAAGTACCATTTTCCTCCACCAACTACCACACCCGCTACAATATATGTACCATCTTTCTCCATTAACCCCCATACCCTTCTCCATATGCCTCCACTATCTGTTAAATTTATATTTTATGAGCGTTAATAATAGGCCTCAACACTCTACATTCATCTTATCTACCACGTAAACTCTATCTTTGACTACAATAGCGTATAAGTCATACAACGTTAACGTAAACCAGATAACTATTAAAAAACATAGTAAAACCCCCCAACTATTATCCATACCTCTCAAACCCACCATCTGTTTCATTATAATGACAACACTCTGCTCTTCAGTTTCAATCATCATCGTACATAATAATACTATTATTGTAACCCCTTCATTATTTTCATTTTGTGCGTACTATCACAGATAACTATAATATATATATTATATAAGCAACATTTCATCAAATTATTATAATATTCTAGCCCAAATCTCTTCCCTACATATAATACCAACATTGTACAATATTCCATAGTATATTGCAATACAATATATCATTACCCCTTGATATTCATTGTGATTCTGGTCTACCATACTATACCCGCTTAAATACGCTTACAAATCAAATCTTTATTTATATTCGAAATATTTTTAAGCAGGTTTATTTGATGCATAGATGAGACCCTAACCAGTACAGCCATTCTGCTTCAGAGTTAACCAGGAAGTGATAGCAATAAAAGAGTACTCTACACTCCCCAGATCTCCATAAATGGAGCCCCACCATCAGATGGAATCTAGTTTCATTTCAGCACAACTCTTTTGATGGGGTAATTTTTTTCCGTCACATGGGATACAGCCAGCGTATTCTAAGCCTCGTCGACAGAACCTCTAACCACCGACAAGTCGTTGGAGGACAAAAATTAACAATGAAGAAATTGGACTAGTATTTTGTGGTTAAGTACAAGCAAATAAAATAATTATTGCAACATTAACTAAATATGTCTTTAATGACATTGAAAATAAGAAGGTTCTACATATGTTTCATATGGGGCTGTGTTGCTTCAGGCATGGTTAGAATACACATGCAAACCAATTTCTATCGTCGAAATTTTGTAGAGTTTTAGTAAAACTTAAGTTTCTCTACCCTGATCTATTTCCGTTTCGTGACATAAAGCAGTTTTTAGTTTCTAACGGCCAGTTTGGTACAACAAATTTTTAGTGGATTTTATTGTTCCAGCGGACCATATTGTGAAAAATAAAAGAAAGCAAAAGCATAGACACATACAAGGATCTTGGCAGGTAACGGTGATACCAATTGTTATTCGAGACTGGAGGATATAGAAATCAGAAACGATAATGATCGCAACATAGTTATGATCGGCTAGAATACTCCAAAGCGTCCTAAAGACCGGGGAAGACTTGGTGTCACTCACACAACATTGAAAGACTTACCAGTTAAATTTGGTGTTAAATACTCACAAGGAGTAAAATAACAATAATATTTTTTACATACTCTCTCTCTCTCTCTCTCTCTCTCTCTCTTTGTTTAATAAGACTCAGAGAAAAGGCATCAAAGTTCTTTCTATCTGATATGTAAAATATTAAATAAAAACTATTTTAGAAATCCAAATTTTATAGATAATTCCAAATAAATACTTCTTGACAAGAGACTAAAAGTCGCTTAGTTTCTGTGTTTTTCTCTTTTGAAGTGCGTATTTATTGACATTGACAATATATAGCCGACCAAACTTTTTATATTGGGTATCTCTTCCAATGGAATGCTTGCTTGTAAAATATTAGAAAACATAGAATTCTAGTATTCAATATAAAAGAAAACATTTTTCGGCAAGGAATGGCAACGAGAAAAATTATAAGTCTCAGGAGCTCCCCGTTTCTTTTGAAAATTATTTTTAAAAAGAAAAATCAAATTCAAATGAAAATAAAGCAAAGATAAAAATGTTTCTTCAAGCACCTAAGGATTTCTAGTTGCTTATGAATGTGTGTGTGTGTGTGTGTGTGTGTGTGTGTGTGTGCGCGCGCGTGTGTGTGTGGGCGTGTTTATGAGTATATATGTGCGTATATAAAAGAGAAAGAGCGGGATATACATATCTATAAGTGTATAGTTTTGTGCATGGTTTTATACATATGAGTGAGTTTGTGTGTGTAAATAAGTGCGCATATGCAAATCTGAAAATATTACCTAAAAATTCGATAAGAGGAGCATCTGTTTCACCAAAAAAAGTTTTAACAGTGAACACTTTTTGTTTCCATTCAAAAAGTCGGGAAAATCAACTGCAGAAGCATTCTGCTTCTTTGCTACGAATGTAATATCCTCATAATAGCTATCAAGTATCGGTGAAAATGACGGAATTACTTACTACCAAGGATCTGCTTATCATCAGGTTGTTGCTACCCGATCTTTAAGCCTTGATCAAAGTGCAATATATTCTTATTCAGCAGTGATTTTGTTTTCACAGGGGACACGACAAAAAGCAATTGAACCTGGTTTAAAGGAATCCAATCCAAAAGTGGCACCTCCCCATTTCTCTGATAAGGTGGAAATATATTCTGAGGCCTTCCTAACGCTTTGGCACTGAGAATTGGCAATGTTTTTCTTATACATACTTGTGCGTACTTCCATGCTAAACTATGTGCTGCATTTACAGCCCATGAGAAGATAGTGAAATATAGGATGAAAGAGTTGTATCTATTTGCTCAATGAATGAGTCACACTCTTTCATTTTGCTTAGAATGAGAGTGTAGTATCTATGCACTTTGCCAGACATCAGCGTAGTATCTCTACTCGCTGCTAAAAAGTTTACACACGTACATGAGTGTCTTTGTGTCTGTGTGTGTGTCTGTGAGTGTTTGGATACACATGGAGATCTTTTATATGCGTATTAGATAACGTTTTCTCTTGATTTTTGACATAAAAATTTTTAAGATGTACAATTAATATCGTAAATACTCTGCAGCAAGAAATATCATATTTTCTCTGTTGTATTGATTGTAAAAATTCGTACCTTAGTGTGTTACTCACCTAATAAGTGGTAACAATTAAAAGCAAGTGTGGATCCGGCATCAACTTCTGATTTGAATTCCAAAAAAATGTTTTTTAACTTTATGAATCTTATTTGTAATTAAACAGGTGTATATCGTAAACAAATGAGGTAAAAAAATTGCAGTTGGTTACAACATAGTTTTCATCTTTATATCTGTCTCGTTAACTGGCTATTTTTAAGCGTCTACCAGAAAGATAAAAATTACATTTTGAATTTGCGAATATAGCGTAATGTTTTGATGGTTAGAATTCAAGTTAAAGAGTTTTCTTTTATTTCACATTTACTTGAAAAGTTTTGTGATTGTCTTTCTAGTAGAAATTTAATTCCACTCATTTTATAAAACAAGACAAATTCAATATTCAAATGCCATCCTCATCTGTCGTTGGAAATACTTGATTGAAATTTAGTGTTTGTTTGTAAAGCCGACAGGAAACGATGATATTGATAAGACGATCGGACTAAATCAAATCTATCAACGATGTTCAGCAAAATAGATTTTTTCTTCAGTTTTCTCTCAGGTTATTAAAAAGGGAGAAAAGGATATTAGTAGAAGCTCACACGCAATCTTGGAGTCCCATTTTTAATTCCGCCCCCCAAAAAGAATCTCTGATTGATGCATTCCTTTTTGTATTCTAGGTAAATTCATTGTGTTAAATTTATCGTTATGAAATTCATCATGTGGTAAATTTATTGTCTTTAAATACATTGAATGATGAATTCACAGAGTAGTAAATCTATCGTCAGTGAATTTATTTTATGGTAAATTTATCGCAGGTAAATCCATTGTATTAGATTAATTGCTTTCATAACGTAGGCTATCTCTAAACGTAAACTTATCTCTCACCTTTTAGCTCTTTTGATTGAATTCTTAAAAGCAATGATTAAATTGTGAATTTAGCTTCGAATAATTTACCTGTGATAAATTTACCATACGATGAATTTACGACACAATGAATTTATAACTTAATGAAGTTATTGTGATAAATTGAACGAGCACGTTGTTTCACGATCTATAAAATTTTCATGGTTCTATCATCTTTTGATCCAGGCTACAGATGTTTAATATTTATTGGTTCTTTCATAATGCTTTACCTCCTTTATTGAAAGATGAAAATTTGGTAAATGTTCCTGAGTGTCAAACCTGCAACAGAATCGGTGTACAGTGACGTAAAAGTTGCAGATGGCAAACTGTCATTCTAAACCGTTTTTAAGCCTCCTACAAATTCTCAAGCGTAAAAGGTTGTTTTTATTGCATTAAACATTGGAGAGTCGTTTCTTATCAAATCTGCTTCTGTTTTACGCTGATGTACAAAATAGAATTTAAAAAATCGATATGAAGTAGAAAGTTGAAACAAAATTGAAATATTTTTAAGAAAGCTCTTGATTGATATTTGTGTTTTTGCGTTCCCAAAACTATACGAAAATGTCCAAGTGACAAAAAAGAAAAAAAATTTCGTTTGTCATGTTAGTAATGTAAAAAGGCGGTGATGAAGAAGAAAGATGAATTTTCGTGCATTTGTTTTTCTTTGTGTCTTACAGCCATTAGAAGAAAAAATTTTTAAATTATTCCAAAGTTTCAATTCCTGAAGAAGTTTGCAATTACATACGGCCGAATACCCAAATATGTACATACACTCATACAAGTAGTTTGAGAGCAGGACAATATATTTTTACTTTCTCTTTTTCCTTTTCCATCTACACAACACTACAGCATATATAAAATATTTAAAAACTTGCTGAAGGCTTGAAAACGAGTAATGTTTGTAATATGATTCCTAGCTTAAAATATTCTTTTATATGAAAGTTTCATAATAAAGCTTCACATATCGCATTTAACGGGCCATGTCAATTTTTGTACATCAGCAAATCGTACAAAGGTTATTATATTCTCCTTGAATCTTTTTATCAGTTTTCCCCAGCACTTACTCTTCCGTAACTTTTGTTTTTGTTCCAATCAAAACCTTTCTTTCTTTCTTTCTTTCTTTCTTTCTTTCTTTCTTTCTTTCTTTCTTTCTTTCTTTCAAAACTTCTTTTTTGGACAGTTCCTTTCTTTTCTATCTTATTATTCTGTTCATACACTTTCTATTTTATTCGCTTACCACATCTTTTTTAAGCAGTTGTTATCATTCTTTCTTCAATTAACTTTTCACCACCTTTCAATCATTTTCAATTTCTTTTCAATATTTTGATGAAGAGAATCTTTCATAGAAAATTCCACCGAAGCATAAAGTTTCTGTAAAAGACATTTCATTCAACGGCGTCTAAATGTATCGCTGAAGGGCAAATCTTTCCTTGTTTTTTTCTGACGGGCTAGATTTGAAGCGTTGCTGTTTTGTCATGGAACGAACCTTGGTATCTAAAAACAAGCGTTTATAAATTTGTAAAATGAACGAACTGCGCAAAAATAGCTTCCGTTTGGCGCGTTTAGGCGAATTTTTTCCATTACTTCTAGTTGACTCCGGATTTTACTCTCACAAATCTCACGCATGGAAATCCCGTTTTATGAATGACAGGATGTCGATTCTTGCTTTTATTTTCTGGCGATATTACTGTGCTTTTTGCCTGATTTTCGAAATATAATCTATATTATGGTATTGTTTTGTAAACGAAGCACACGTCTTCGCAAAAGAAGTGACGTATAAACAACTATAATAATCACAAAAACAAAAAGAAAAGAACGGGAAAAAACGAAATCTTAAAACGAATAGTAACCACTCAGAGAACATCATTGTTGAAATCAAGTCGAATACCACGAAGCATATTATGCATTGAGGAGACTTGTCTATGCATAATTACAGAAAGCCACCAGATACCATTAGTGACAGAAAAAATATTTGGTCCATAGGGTACCTAAGAAAAATATTTCAGGAAAAAAGTTAGATGTCTCAGACTTCAGCAGTGCTGGAAGTCGGCCATATTACTACTTATCATTTTCTAATAACATCCAGAAAATTCAGATGTGAAAAAGCAAATAATGAAATATGTTTTAATTTAATACCAGATATGATAATTGCTGATTATTTGCAACCTTCAAGCAAGGTCTTTTAAGTTATCTCTCTTCTCAGTCTTTTTAGCTTTTTCAGTTTTACCCGATAGTTTATCGGAACGGCAACGTTTACCATTTCACAGATTTCTTTTCTTGCTTTTGGATTTTGCCTTTAAAACATTTGAGGGACAATACCCGTTTGACAAGTAATGTGTCATGTCATTTGCCATAGGTAAAGGATCTAACCCTGATAAAAACTCTTTTCTTTTGGAAATTTGGCATATTCAATACTCTGACGTACACTCCATACAAGTTTATGCCAATTACAACTCTTTGTAAAAATATCAAATTCAAATATATCCAGTAGATATAAATGCAAGAATGAACTCAAACATAAATATTTGTAAATATAACCACATACATACATACTTATATATATATATATATATATATATATATAGGAATTCATACACTCGCTCAAACGAGAAAATAAGAAAAAATAACTCGATAATATTCATTAGTTTTCGGATAATATCTGAATTTGCATTTCTATTAAATTTGAGGACTTAGAATGACTCGAACTTTAAACAATCAGGTTGAATCACTGATCTGAATGCACAGAACTTTTTATCAGTCTAAATTTGGTTAATACTTTTTAAAATGCTAAACAAACCTTTTAACCACAATTGATTCTGTGCTTTTGAAATGTATCAATCCATTTTTACTAATTATATGGGAATTCTCAAGTTTTATATGCACAGACAATATAAAGGATGTCGGTTAGCGCGTCATTCCCAACAGAGTGATTCTTGCTGTTGTTGTTGTTGTTGTTGTTGTTGTTGTTCTTCTTCTTCTTCTTCTTCTTCTTCTTCTTCTTCTTCTTCCAATGCATGCAGCCAAAAGACTTATGAGATGAGAAAATATTCTAAAAAGTGTACTTATTGTTGTAATTGTCGATATTTTTGCAAATTATTATTATGTTTTTTTTTTTGTTTTTCGTTTTCCTTTTTATAGAATACAAATAGAATATTGCCAGGCAGCAGGTGCTAAGAGATTTCCAACCCAGAAAGATAAGGCGATGCAAGAAAGAAAATTTTCCAATTTCAAAATTGATTTAAAAAATGAGATGATCAAAAAGACAGAATTTGGTTCCAATTTCATTTTGCTAATTTTTTTGGATCGAAGAGAGAAGCCTAAAGATGCTTGTTTACATACACACAGTTATACATACATGAAAACTTATGATTGGCATTTCGTTATTCATGAATGTATTTACCAATCCCTCCGAACCGACAGCAGAGAGGAAAGTGACAACACTTATTAATAAAAAAATATAACGTTCTCTAATGAAACACATGGATGAATAGATAGAAGGATAGATATAAACAAATAGGTGCATAGATATGAATACATTATTTGACCAATCTGATCTAACGGATTTCAAAAGTAAACGATTGATTTAGTTTCAAAAATTTATGAAGATTGTTTAAACAACAATTTGTTGAAAGCCTACCCAGTTTTTCTTTTAGTTCAATATATAGTTTTATTTTTGTCTAAAAATGTCGAGTAAGGTTGTGAGCAAACTTTTTGGTGATGTAGATTTTTCAATTAAAAGAGAACAGATTCTCTCATTTATTTCCTTTCTTTTCTATTAAAACGTCAGTACAGTCATAATAAATTTGTTGCTGGTGGTAGAAGGAAAAAAAAAAAAACGCAAAAGACAGAGATCAGGCAAAATTGGGGAAATAAAGAAAAAGATGTTGCTTACATTCTTGAACTTATGGAAACGTTGTTTTTGCTTGTAATCGTTGATCCAGAAAAGGTCTAATTCAGAGCGATAAAACAATACAGGAAACAAAAGAACTATTTCCACAACCCATAAATCCCCGATAGTAAATATGAAACAACACAGTCTTTTAAAATAGATATATGACTTCAAAAACAAAAACACATCCAAAATATTACGGGAAATCAGAATAATCTGTGTTAGCTTATGACTACATTTCAAAGAGATAGCCATCCTCATCTTTTTAGACCAACAAAATCTTTTATATAAAAAATCAGAACTTATAGCTATATTCCAACAGAAAAAGAATTCTTTTACTATTTAATTTTCAAAGCTTGTATGACTAATTATTAGTAATAGTTTATCAATAAGTAAAAATTCAAAAAATCCTTAATTTAAGATGTATAAGTGTGGAATGAGAAGTCATTCTTATTAACGATCTCAGTTTCCGATTATAATGGACGTCAGAGATAGGGAGAGGTAAAAAAGAGACGAGAGGCGTTCAGACTCGAGATTTGGGTAGATTAAAAAAACGCCAGTTACTATCAGGACAGTGAAAAGTGAAGATGTATATTTTGGAACTAAGCAAAACCACTTAGATAAACAAAGGCAATTTCTCATCAACGAAGAAAACCACTATATTTATTTTATTATCCTTCTTACTGGTGTCAAGAACTACTAACATTTTAGGGGGTCATTGAAGGTTGTAACCACGTATTTTTCTTTTCCTTTGTCCCCAAAAGCAAGTGGTAACCGCTTGATTTTTTCGTCTCCTTAACATTTCTTGGAGAACTTTCGAGAACCCACCATACAACAATTTACTTGTTTAAAATTTTATTTAAAAATGTTTCTAAAACTTTACAATATTTGTTAATCAAATAATTACGAATTTTTGAGTACTTTAAAAATATATATTTTCTTTGGACTAAACAGAAAAAAATGGATTACAATTAAATATACAATTCATAATCTATTATCTCATAAAATGTATGCATATAACATTAAGTCTGAATAGTCACGTTCAAACACATACAAATGCACATAGAAAGATGCATTCGAGAAACTTACATTTAAATGTTCATCTTATTTCGACATGTTTTTTCAACTATTCATCTGGTAACTTTAAGTTAAAGGGATTACACTGAGAGGATAGGAGGAAAACATTTTAAAGACATTTTTTTTAGAAAATAGCCGGTTGAAACTGGATTATGGTTCCCAATGGTTCTTTCTTGGTGATTATGTTAGTTGCGTATTCTGAACCAGTGCAAATGGTTGGTGATTCAATCTACGTAAAATCTATGATCTAGGTTGTGGATTTAATACATAAACTAAGCATCTGCAATTGGAATATCAGAGCAATATGATCTTTTTTCCTTTCATTTCTTCATATTTATTTCAATAGACTTCCTTAACATTTTGTTTCTTCTTTTCTCTCATTTCAATGTGATGTGTGTTTGTGGGTGTGTATGTTAGCTGGAGTCACTTTTCTACGCAGGTGTATATGAGTGTATATACATGTCTGCATTCATCTATATACGGATAAATATAAATATACATGTGTGTGTATACAGTCAGACTGACAATAGATATAGCCAGATGAAAATAAACATTCAACCAAAAGTAAAAACAATAAAATCTTGCCAAACTATTTTTAAATGTTATTTCCTTATTACATCAACTGATGACAAAAGAAAATACTCAGTAAACGTTTAGTATTTGAGTAAAATGAAATCTACTGAAAGATAAAATCAGTGACAAATCAAATTTAACGCTTAGCATTTCACAGAAAAAGACACTCAATTCGCCACTTTTCAGCTTAGATTATCATCGAGAGATTATTTCTTCATCTTCTGTTCAAGTTGTTTCTGCAGGTTTTCGAAACAGAAGTTGTTATTTTTTATGCTAAGTGAATTGATAAGAGATGTAATTGACAAAAGAACTTGAACTTTTATCTTTATTATTGTTATTCTTATTCTTGAAAGATTTTTCTGCTCCTGGTGGACTTTTCGAAACAAATTTAATTTTAAAGACAAACGTTAATCTATAAAAGTAGGCTAACATTTGCTTTGTCCACTGAGAAAAAAAGCCATTGTAACGATGTGATTAAGAAAGTAACTTCATTTTTTGCTAATTATAAGTTAAATCATTAGTTTCTGTTTTAGTGGAAGCTGATGCTTGAAAAGGAATTGAGAAGAGTGGCTGAAAGAGTTGTCAATCAATGTAAAAATTGTTCATTAATTGAAAAGCTTAAAATGATTATTCAGCCTTGAATTCTGTATCAACAAACTATCAACTACAAATGATTAAAAAGTTTACTAATCAATCTTGGTTTATATTTCTTTGTTTTAAGTTTGAGTTTTAGTTTATGTTGTTTTTGTTTTTCTTTTTCTTTTTGTTTTGCATTTTTTTTTGGTTGGGTTGTTTGTTTTCATCTTTTTTGTTTTCCACTTTTTTGTTTGTTTTCATTTTTTTTGTGGTGGGGTGTTTGTTTTCATTTTTTTTCTAAATACAGATACTATGTCGTATCCTTATCTTTACCGTTTTGAGCATTATATTTCATCTGGTATACATAGGCTTTATTGTTGCTTGACATTTTGAGAGGAAAATTGCCATTAAAAAGTGGATCATACAGTTTGATATCCTAATTTGGGTTGGATCGTTTTTTTATTAAATAGGATATCAACCTTCTTTGGTTATTTAGTGTCAAAGCCATAATTCTAGAAAAACAGTTGTAGATAGTATGTAACCCATTCTTTTATTTCTCCTTGACGAAAATTTTGGGCTTTTACTTTTTTTACATGATAAAATTTTAAAGATATATTTATATATATATATATATATATATATATATATATATATATATATATATATATATATATATTCCTGGACTTTTGAGATGATTTCTGCATTTATTCGAAGTGAAATTGCGTCTTTGTTGATGAACATGAAAAACTTTGTAAAGTCTTATATATATATATATATATATATATATATATATATATATATATATATATATATATATTGTGACGGCAAATTTACTAGAATCCCAAAACGGGACTCTACTTTTCGCACGTGTGAAGACGGGGCAGACTGGCACTTGATCCCTTGTAGAATAAGTCCTCGTTCAGAGTTTTTCCTCAGGCATATAGGAACTGGCATATTTTGTGGGGGATTAATTTATAGCTAGACTGACCGCCATTGGCTAGGGAATTCCATATTTCACACTATACACACACCCACCAAGGCCACTAGTTTTTCCTCCCCTAGAACAATGGAAGATATGGACCTCTAGGTTTAGAACTAATAATATTGATTACAGTAGTCGACAACTCCGGTTTCCCGTATAAGAATTTTAAAGGAATTAATAGGACAATTTTAAGCAAGCATAACATAAGGCGAATAGAAGCTGAAAAAGAAACATGAAATAACAAATTGGTAGTAGAAGATACAAAGAACGACTCGAGCACATGGGAACATTAAAATACATCGATCTTTTATTACACATAGAGACACATCTTTAACGTGTCGGCTATATTATAAATGAATAGTACATGAACACAAATGTCTTTCTTCTTCTCTTTTCTTTCGTTTTTAGTCTTTTTTCAACTTGAGAGAGAGAGGGGATATGTAATTGGGTATAGGGAGAAACAGTTTTAAAGTCTACTTATCTTTAGACAACTTTACTTTGGAGAGCATTTTTCTTTCTCCTTTTTTTTTCTTTATTCTCGGGTTGACGGCATACATTTTATTTTTGGAGTCTGGCTTGAAAGTAGGGTTCCTTTTCTCTCTGGTCCAAGATATTTCCGTCTTTCTTTTCCCGGAGTCTTGGCACGCGCTTCACCCCATCTGGTCACGACGATGTCTGATTCAAGACTCATTTTCTTCCTCCCAACTTCTGCTGACGGAAGGAGCTCCCACTTCCGCCCTAGGGCTCCAGCCAATCATTTGGCTTCTCTCTTCTTCTCCCTGGTCATGCGATCCGTTAGGGCTACTATATGTCACCCCGTATCCCATTCTTTATCCACCAGGTCACCAAGTACAAACATCTGTTTTTCCATTCTGACCTGGATTTGTTACTTTGGGATTGACCCACATTACTATCTCTCTTAACGGTCATTCTTTGACGGCTTGTTACTGTTAATTCGAATACGGAGGAATTAGTAGTAATCTTATTTCTCCTCACTCAGGGTGACACCACGTGACAATATATATATATATATAATTTAGGTTGGACTTTTAAAAAGTTTATAGATAGATAGATAGATTTTAACTAGCATACACTCAGACTTCCGTGTATTTTCTCATACATGTGTGTCTGTACACCAAATACAATATGTCTTCCCTTTTGTGAACGTTTTGACAAACTATTTTATAAATTAGAAATAAAAAAAGGGTTGTTCTAATTTTCTATTCTGGTATATTCCATCTTTTTTTACCTATAATCTAGATTTATATTATGTTTATCATTAGAATATTTGAACTACTATTCATTGGCTCTCTGATCACAAATGGCCCCCTGGGTGCTTCGTCACCAGCTCCGCTTTTTCACTGGTCTTAGAGATAACTCTGTCTAAATCTACACCAAACTTTTCCCGCTTCTTTTAAAGGGCGTTGTTCAAACTTCAGCAACATTTCCTTGAATGCATTTTGTCCTTTTGAGAATATCCAGGGGAAAGACAAGGAGGTTGATATAAAATTATTATAAAGGAATCAATATTTGAAAATGCTCAAAGAATATCATAAGGCACTTTCCTGATTTTTTACGACGTACAACTAGAAACAGCATAGAAACAACTAACCGAAAAAAAGACAGCAAAATAACCTGCACCGCTTGGGATATTTGCAGCAACTTAAGTGAGAGATTATCACAATATTAACGATAAAAACCTTTAATTTTTTGTGAATTTTTAGAGTACTTTTTGATACTCCCAACTAACAGTGGTTGGATATATTCATAGCAGGCCACCTAAGAATATTTATATGATACTTGGTAACATTGCATCTTTGGTGTGTACTAACTAAAATATCATGTTTTAATTGCTTTCATGCTAGATTCAAGATTAAAGAAAAAGGTTTTGAGCTCAGCATGATTTCTAAGGAAACTAAAAGAATATGGCCTAAGCGAGAAAATATTGTAACTCGTCAAGGGAATGCTTAAATTTCTCATCTCTAGCAGTTGAACCGTTAATATGAAGAGTTCAAGGAATATCTGCAAATCAAAAAACTAAATAGAATTAAATTCAGTGGAAGAAGAAAACAAGAAGTGGAATTTAACGCCCAGTCCATGAGAAGTAAACGTGAGAAAAAACTGAAAAACGGATTTTTGAGAGGCAGAATCAGCGCACAGAAACATCAAAAGGGCATCAAGTTTCTGGCAATAGAAGAGAGAAAGAAGCTTATCATACTCAAATCAGGCAGGCCAGAAGACGGATAACTGCAAATCGAACATAGGAACAAACAAGGAGATCAAAAAGGCAAAGGAGATTAACAACTGAGTGTTTAGAGCTCTTCGAGATCAAGAAGCACATCAGTTCTATAATGAACAAACATTCCCCTGACAAACTGACTCAAATCCATACCGACTCCTAGCAGCACTTTGTGCGTAATGACTTCAGTCTCAACATCAGAATGAAAATAACTTCGTCTTGGAATGCTTGCTTAAGCTCAAAACAGAGGAAACAAGACGATAAATGTTCAAGAAAAAAGATGGAGGGCAATTTACAGTCGCAAGTAAGCTATTTGCCCGATAAATAATTTCAGTAATTTTCAAAAAGTCTGACAAACATCAATCGGTAGACTGTGAAAGCTTTATGTTTACTTGAATTACTTTATTGATCTCGCAATACTATTTTTTAAATAGTAGCAGTGAGCAAGATATCGGGTGTACAGATTTTATGGGTGGGTGAACAGAAAAAATGAATGACAAATTAATTTTAAAACCTGATGTCTATAATCTGAGAAATCTTATTTTATTAGAATTGTATTATTTAAAACTAAAAACAACTCAAATCGGCAAACCTATTTCGAAGACCAAAATTAGAAACAAAACTTTAACCGTGAAATTTCTTTTTAAAACTCCACTGTCAATTCTCTAAGAAATTTTTAAAATTATAATAGTAATAAAAATCCACTTACTGAAATATTGAAACAAAATGTTGCGGAGAAAAATTAATTTTTAATCACGCAATAAATTTCCAATCAGGTCATTCTGAAACCAAAAAACAAATACTCAAATTAATACCTAGATTATATATATCCATGTCTGTGGTTTGTGTATGTAGCGTGTTAGAGCAAATTATATATATATATATATATATATATATATATATATTCAGTCCAGTTAAATCGGAGTCGGGAATAATTCCGTCAGGACAAAAAATCATTCAGCTATGAATATTTAAATTTTCCTGGTAAAGAGCTCAATGTAACTGACATCACAGAGCAATAATTTCTTTAAGAAAAACAAAAATCGGTCACATTATGATTATAAATTTATTTCCATCCTGTTATGGGTATATATAAATTTATTTCCATCCTGTTATGGGTATATATATATATATATATATATATATATATATGTTGTGTGTGTGAGTGTGTGTGTGTGTGTGTGTGCATTCGCGCGTAGTGCGTATGTGCGAATATATCTCTGCATAGGTTGCCTGTTTTTAGTGAATATATAAAACTGTGCCAAACTATTGGAGAAAAAACAGCTTTAGCCAATGACTATTCCTAATCTATTATTCAATCCAGTTCGTTTAAAACTGGAGAAAATCGATATTTAGAAAAGATAACTAAGGTGGATTTTATAAGACGTCAATAGTATGACTGGAAAGTGACCTTTTTATCCTGCCCCCACCAGCGGACAATTGTTCCTAAATATTCTGGAGTAACTAGTGGAATTATTTACCGATATTAATGTAACTTATCCGTTTTTGATGCAAGCTATTTTGCAATTAATTATGACCCATTTTAACCACTGGAATTGTCGTAAAAAGATCACCTACAATGTAACTAATTCTCTTTGTGCTATTTAAAAAAGCCACTTGATAAAACAAGCTTAGTATTTTGAATATAAGTACAAATAGCAAATAAAGAAAAAATTAGTTTTTCATTATGGAACTTGTGGAAGATTCAATTGACGGAAGAGGGCTTTTAAAATGAGCAGACAACAATTCTGAGACTGACAAACGGTTACTTGTCAGATAACTGAGAATGAACAGAAAAGAAAAAGGAAATTTAAATAAAAATGTAATTTTATTTGCATATGGACACATGTTACAATAAGAATGGGGCCTGTCTCGGTGGATATGACTAAACGTTACCTTTCGTGGACGCCTCAAGTGGTATAGTGGTTAGCAAGGGACTAGGAAAACTTCAAGAGTCAGTACGAGTCTCATAGGGTGCTCCATTCATACGGCCTTGTGAACAACTAAGCAAAAAGCTTAGTAAATTACTTCTAAATGCTACATTTCGTTGGCGTCTTAAGTAGTGTAATGGTTAGCAAACCTTGCGAGTGTGTTCGAATCTCAGTGAGTGCCCCAGTCATATGGCCTTATGCCACATCAAGGCAAAAGGCTTAGTAAATTTCTAACTCTTATTTTTCATGGGTGCTTCAAGTGATAATGGTTACAAGCTAAACTAGCAAACGTTCACGACTGAGTTCGAGTCTCACTGGATACCCAATTTACACGGCCTTGAGCTACATCTAAGTAAAAAAACTTTGTAAGTTACTAAATGTTTTTTTTTTTTGTGGGCGCCTTAAGTGTTGTAATGACGAGCAAATCTTCCCGAATGAGTTTGACTCTCATTGGCTGCCCTATTCATAAAGCCTTGTGGCACATCTAGGCAAAAAGTAAATTACGAAATCTTATTTTTCTTAGGCTCCTCAAGTCATGTAATGATTAGCAAACAAGACAAGCCAATGCTACACCCACCTCTTCTCGAAGGAAGACGACCTCGGAATCACTAAAACTTAAAGAGGTATAACTTTTACTGCTTTAGCTACAAATATCTATAATTCCCCGTTTTTCAATCGTATCCCATCTGAAGATGAATAAGAGCCCCACAAAAAGAGTCTTAGTTATGACACTAAAATTAATCCACTGATAAGACCTCAGTTTTGTACAAAGTGGAGACATCCTTCAGTTTCCCCAGGCTTGCTCTGACCCAAAGTTGTAGTACCAGCTAGGATCCTATCTATGGATCAGATAGATCTGTGTGAGATATATTTTAACATTATTGACCTATTTAAAAGGATTGTGAAGATACATTTCGTACGGCATATCATTAGAAACCATAATTGTTAACACAGAATTTAATATGAAATAACCCATCAAGGATTGACATGCCTTTAAACCAGGAACTTGTGATTTAGTATCAAACAAAATTGGTGAGTGTCTATCAATATCATCCTTTTTATATCGGTAATAAATTTGACAATATTCAATATCGGAATTGTGGTATTCATTTATAAGCAAAGGCTATAATAAAGAAGCTAAGCGAATTCTTCTGAAAAACAAAACAAAAGGCTTTTATTCTAAGTCTATATGAGCAAAGAAAACTGAAAATAGACAGACCTCAAATTCCACAGTTATATTAAACAAATCGGCTACGTTGTAAATTATTGGTTGTTGGTTTTCGGAATTAATTCAAATCGAAAATTAAGGTATTTGATTCTTTATTTGAGCATTGTTAACTTGGAAAGAAAATGATGAATGAAATTATATTTTTGAGAGTTTGAACTGGAATCACGATGTTAAATAAAATAGAATGTAAATAATCTTACAATTACTGAAACTATTTGATCAAATTGCATTGAAAGGATCTTTTTAAAGTTTTTGTAGCACTCAAAAGAGTAATTTCTAAGACTGCAAAATGCAACTATAGCTGCATAAGTACATGCTTTCATTGTATTTACACATAATCATAGATGTGTCCATGTGTGTAAATATACATAGATATATCTGTAAAAGTTTATAAATATATCTGTATAGGCACACACACATAATCGTACAGAGGTGTGTACATATATATCTAGATTTTTATATCCTTATGTGTGTTTGTTCACAGTCCTATCTGTATTATTATATATAAACGCATGCATTATGGCTATTAACGGAGGAAGAGAAATTTAGTGAATCGCGCATTCAACCCACTGCCATTTGGTGATATTTGATCGAAATGTCAATTGCATTTATTATCACCCTCAGTTGGCTGAACTTGAAACCTAACCATGATTCCCTGGTGTCCTTACATGCACACACGTATACACACGCTAAAACACATACACAAGCACACGCCCACACAAGAGAGAGAAAGGAGAGAAGAAAAAGTACAATGTGTACTATGCAACACAGATAAGGCCAATTATCTTCAAAAGAGAATAACACTATAATGTGCACCTTCTTATATGCATAAGTATGCGTACTTAAACTCGGGAACAATTACAAAGACACATAATTATGTACATGGCTGGAGGTTTTTACAACTTTTTACGGATTCTGACGAAGGCTGAAGTAGAGATTAGCTAAAAGTTTGTTGCAGCAACATCAAGAACAAATAGAAAAATTAGAAATATTTAAAACCAAATTTGGAATGTTAATGACTAAAATCAGAATTATATATATATATATATATATATATATATATATATTGAAATGAATAGTTTTATAAATGATTTTGAATTTGGTATTTAGGTCTTAACTATTTCATATACTTGTGCTCTACACGTTTTTCAGACTTTAGGCCGAACAAAAATTCAAGTAACATAATAAACAAAACCAAGAATATAAATCTATCAAAATATAAATTAGGAGAAAATCAGATTGATTTATTAAAACTAGGCCCTAAAATTTTCCCTCTCCCAAAAAAGCAATACAGGAGAATTAAAAAGAAAAATTCAATAACAAAAAAATACAGACGACTCTTTTGTCAAAAAATGAAATGAAAAATATTCCCGGAAAAGATAGTAATCGTGAATTAAACGCATTCTTCAAAAAATTGCTGGAATTTTACCCTTAAAGAAAAAATATTCATAAAAACCTCTCACCCAAACAAAGAAAAGTCTTTAAAATTTACAGGAAAACAATTGCATAATCAGAAAAGAAGCAGAAAAGAGAAACGCCGTAGTCATTTCAAAATATGTTATACACAAAAATTAAGAAATACTAAAGGATGAAACCAACAATACAGTAATTTATACAAACATCGACAATTATATCATATCGGAAACTACAAAATTCAACAAAACACACAATGAAACATTAACTAAAAAAGTACTTGTTAACTAACTCTATTCCAAAAACTAACATCTTTTATGAATTGAAAAAATATCTGTAAGTCTGAGGAAATAAAAATAGCTTAAGAAACACAAAAATCTCATGCAGAAAAATTCCAATCCTCAAATTTAGACCTATAGCTTCAGGCCCATCATGCTCCACCCACAACACATAGATATTCGACTTTAACCATTTCTACATAAGACAAAAAGGTACATTAGAGATGACATCCACTTTTTAATGTCCATAAGACAAAAAACTGATCCCGATACACTCATCGGTACATTTGATGTCACAAACCTATATAGTAATATCTCCCTTGATTTAAGAAAATAGGTAATCTCATTTTGGATTAAAAGTACCCAGAAATGTTACATCGAAGATTTAACTAAAAACTTATCACTGATGATGTAGAACTAATCCTAAATCTTTCCAATTCGACACATCCCAAACTGCCCAAAATCCATCCTTTACACTCTTGCACGTAGGATAGCCTCAATCAAAAAACCTCTGACAAATTCGCCTTGAAAAATTATGCGTAACCTTCCACCAAAAGACATATCCTGGAACACTAATAAATAAGAAATTTGAAATGGCAGAAAAATACTGTTAAAAAACTACGAACTCTCACGCTACCAAAATATAGCTACAAACAAAGAGCCTTTAGCATATGTCTCCACATACAACAAAAATAACCAAGAGCTATTGATAGAAATCTCAAAGAATTGAGAATAACATAAAAACAATGATAGAATTAAAAACATACGAGATACAAAAATCATTAAAATCAAACGACAACTGAAAAAACTGAACACACACTAACCTCATCTAAATCTTGGGAAGATGCAACGCATGGCGTCTCAAAATGTGGAGTATGTAATAAAATCATAGAAGGAAAATCCCGTACTTTGAAAACCCAAAGACAACATTCATAATAAATACAAATTTAAGAGGCACTTAAATAATGTATTCTACATTGAATGTTCTAACTCTAAAGAAGTATACATAGGATGCACTCAAGCACTGAACAACAGAGTCTCTTTATATAAAAGCAACATTAAATTACGAGGAAATAGAGACTTTTATGCATCAAAACACCTTTATGAATGCAGCAATAGAGATTTTAAAACTATACCAATATACCAGAGGTCTTCATGGACATTTAACTCCCACTGGACATTCGCAGACACAAATAAAAACAGTAACCAATAATTACCTTAACCATCATAGATCTCCTGAAGATGACATAAAGTCTGAAGCACGTGTAGAACGAAATAATAAAAATCTAAATACTAAATTCCAAACCATCTGTGGACTTCATTTTAAAATATTTACTTTTATCTCGTTGGACTAACAAGAGTCTCTCTCTCTCTCTCTCTCTATATATATATATATATATATATATATATCATGTGCTGCATGCACGGATTTCCCTGACTCTCTCTCTTTCTCGCCATTTGTTTCAATTATTCATTGCTTCCGGCAAGTTTTGAGTTGTTGATAAGTTCTAGCTGATCGTCCAACACTTGCCCGTTTCTATGAAAGGGTTGATAGGAGAATGTCCCTTATGGGTTCGTCCCGACTTCTCCAGAAGTGTGCTGCATGTCTTGATCGTCTTATTTGGATGGTTTTGAAATGGGAGGTAGGTGGCTGTACAGCTGCTGTTTTTTCGGAGGTTGCTTCCAGGATTTGTTCAATATAGCTCGTAGCATTCTTGTGAAATTCCCGTTTAGCTTTTTCTCTACACGCTCAGTCAGCGCCCATGTGGTGCATCCATATGGTAGAATTGACACGACCGCTGCTTGGAAGAAATTTTATTTTATTTTATCAGATAAGTCTGACTTCCTTATGATCAATAACCTATCGATATCAGTCCATGCCTTTGCTAGTCGCATATTGATGTCATTTTCTGTTGATGATACGCTGCTTCCGAAGTACTTGAACATGCCCACTAGTTTCAGAGAACCACCATACAGTGTGTAGATGTCTCCTTTTCAATTAAAACACATGTACTCACATGGAAGCCAATGCCACTTGCTGCCTGCTCCAGACTATATGGAGTCAGCTTGGGTAGGTGTATTTGTCAAAAACGCTATGTCATTTGTGTCGTCTGCGCCCATAATAGTTTGGGCGGGGTATCGTCTGCTTCTTGCCTTTTGTAGTGTAAAGTCATTATCTTTCATTAGATCTATCGATGTTCAAAGTACGTAATCTAGGCAGATTATGAACAGATATGGAGCTAATATATCCCCTTGCAGAATTCTGTGTCTCTAGCTGACGAGGGAACTTTTAATTTCATGTTTTTGCAGAGCATAATTATGGCTGTGAGTTTCTTTTGAGTGACCAAATGTTCCCTGGAAGTCAAAAGCAGTAAGAGAAAAACGAGATCAGATAAAAAAAAAAACATCTCAACTTATTAAAACAAGCCCAACAAAACACCAATAAGCAGAAACTTCATAGATATCAGAAAAAATCCCGAAAACATGCTAAAAGGAACTAGAATACATCCAAGAGAAAATTTGAAATCTACTGAAGAAATTGTCAATGGCCAAGTAGACATGAAAATTGGACGCTTTATAGAGGATAAACTCGACGAATGTCTAAAAAAAGAAAAATTGTTGACAAGAAAATTTGACTAGTTTTACGATTATGCAACACCGTGTATTATTAAAACACAATAGAGAAATGGACGAAATGCTGCACCCACCTAAAAAAAGTAGACTTCGAAATATTTAAAAACTAAAGAGGCATAAGTCTTACTGCCATCGCAGCTGAGATTTATAAATCCCTACTTCTCAAATATATCAGGACGTTTTTCGAAAAAAAATCGATCTACAACCTCACAGATTCAGACTATTCGTCGAATAATCGAAGGAGTAAGAGCAAAGAAATTTTGAGGCAACACCTTTTGTAGATTACTGCTAGGTATTTGACTCCATACGCTGAAGAAAGCTGGTGCAAATATTCCTAGCATATGGTCTCCTCAAAGAAACTGTTACCGCTATAGTTATTCTCCAAAAAGACATGAAAGCAATTGCTCACTGATCCAATTGTGACATTGACTACTCTGGCATTGTAGTCTTGCAAGGAAATAGATAAACACATATTCCACTCAGAATACGTCAAAAGATCTAATACGAGAAAGAAAAAAAAAAGAAAAAAGCAGTCAATATCCTCCAGAAACTTTAACGGATGCAGACTACATAAATGATCTTGCGCTTCTCGCAAGTACCATCGGCACCAAATCTCAGCTGCATAGCCCAGAGCAGACAGCGAAAGGCATTGACCTCTATATAAACTCAAATAAAACAGAATCCATGTGTTTTAAAAGAGAAAGAGACATCTCCTCGTTAAATTGAAAACCTCTGAAATTAGTAGTCAAATTCACATACCACGGTAGCAATATCTCATCTACTGAAAGTGATGTCAGCATATACACAGAAAAGACATGAACTGCTATTAACGGGTTGTTGGTCATATGGAAATCTGATCTCTCTGTTTAAAGAAAATGGGATTTCTTCCAGCTGGAGCCGTATCATTACTATGCTATGATTGCACAACTTTGATTTTTACGAAACGCTTAGAGAAAAAGCTAGGAGGGAAATACACCAGAGAGTCAAAGAAATCGGTACAATCAGCATGAGTTGAGTATATATATATATATATATATAATTGATTAAATCAGACACACACTTTATGTCTACCTATTCTGTCTTTGATCCGTTGAAGTCTCCGTATTAATCATTTGACTTTTGGATAGAAAGAATTAAGGATGTTTCTGTAGGTTTTCCGAGTAATTTCGGTTTCAATTGAAGCCATCTTCGAGAGAGCGAATAATCAAATGATAAACGCAACGACGAGTCATCGTCATTTATATAAAAAGTTGGAGGAAGAACAAGTGGAAGAGAAATTTACGGAAGATACAAATTTTTACAAGAAATAAAGAAATTTTTACTAGAGGGAAGAATTGGCGGGAAATGTGGTGTTGGCACTTTAGATTGTGGCTGCTATATTCGAAGTTGATCTTGTTTAAGGAAGATTTGTTAATCTTTATATAGAGAGCTTCAAGAAGTGAAAGTTTTTGTTTATTTGTTTGTTTTCCTGTGTGTAATATGGAGGTGTTTTCAGTTAGAATTTTTGTATATTTACAGGTGGGGCAGGAATATGTTTTAAGGTGTTCTTTCTCCAACGATTTATATAAATGTACTCGTCATTATTTATCGTTTGATTTTTCGCTTCCGAAGACGGTTCCAGTTGTCGCCGAAAGTACTTGGGTAACATACAGTGCCTTCCTAAATTCATTCCATCCAAAAGTCAAACGACTCATGTGGAGACTTGAATCAAAGAAATAATAGGTAGACACGAAGTGTCTGTCTAACTTAATCAAACAAGAGAGAGAGAGAGAGAGAGAGAGAGAGAGAGAGAGAGAGAGAGCGAGAGAGTGTCGGAGATTAAGAAAGAGGAGAAATAGTAAAGAGAGGATGAGAGGTCACAATCATAGATTTTCGTGTAATTTCACTAATAAGAGCGAATAGATATCCAAGTGCGTGGCTTATATAAAGTAAAATTGTTCAAAATATTATTAAGCCAGGTTCAAAGTTGCACCAACGACACCGTGAATCTTCCATCGCTCCAGATATAATACATGCTTGTCGATTCTAGGCCGTGGAATTATGACAACACCCTCTAAAATATTTCTCGTTTTGGGTTCTTACAGCTATCGAAGCAGACAGTATAAAAAAACAACCAGGTTGATTATTGTAATAATGAGACTTATACCCAGATTGCGTTTTCAATCCGCTCACTTTTTGGTGAGTTTCTGTTACTTGTTAAGTAACTTCCTTCTTCAGACTTTATACCCAGATTGTTATACACACACAAAGAGACAAGTATGATGATAAAGCGTGACTATAGTAGAGCGATTGCAAACAAGCTGGTCTCTTGGATCAGGATTTGCTTATGAAAATTAGCCTTCACTGTGCCAAAGAAATCAAATAAAATATATGACAATGTGTGAGTGATTGACATTTAGCAAGTCATCCACTCGATTTTACGTCTTACTTTTCTCAGACAAGTTATTCCATATTTTTCTAAAATAAATGTTCATGATTTTACAACTTATTTTTATTCATGAAGATTTGGTCAGTTTGACTATCATCAGCAGCTGGAGTCTGTATGTCAAATTAGGGCTTATTATAGTCATTATTTTATTGTATAGGCGGACCAAGAAATTCTTTGAATATTCACCTGATGATGGATGACCTATGTATTCATATATTTGGAAACGATCTTAGACATGTTTGCTTCAGTGTGAATTGTGCCTACTTAAAATTCGCAAATATCTCGTAATTTAGTCAATGTAAGATTATCATTATTGACTCACCTTCAAAAAGTTGTTCCATAGTGTCCATCGAAGTATCGAGCCTTTGTGTGTTTAAATCTTAAGACTGTTTTGATATCCATCTTTATTTTAGGTTAGAGACAACATTCTCCGTATGTTTGTTTTATGAAAATGCGCAACACAAAATGAATTTCAAGACCAAAAACTAAAATCCAAGTAGGTTTTTTGTTCTAGTTCTTGGGCAGCGTAGTAGAAGTGTAGATATGCAGTTAAGAGTTTAACTATCAGCTTCTTAGGTTTTTGCAGAAATTTGATAAAACAGAAAAACTGATTTCGTTGGAATTCTACGTACATCTTTCAGCAAATATTATCATCGGTGTATAACGAACTATTTTGCTAGAATTAATTAAGAATTCTGTGTATGTAGTAGAAATATTTTGGCTTATGAAACTTTATGGGAATAAATTATAAATTCGTAAAATATTTTGTTTGTTAATGTTTACTATCTTCAGCGATGTTATTGAAATTAACTTTTATCTTTTGTTTTAATTTTATCTTCAACTTTAGAAATAAGATTTATTTTTTGATTGTGTCGCAGATATTCTACGAATATTCGATGAGCCAAAAGCCCACAACCTGTTTAAATGACGGCATTTTGAAAATGGAAAGAAATAAACTGGTATCTGTTTACGGTAATTTCATAGTAAACCTGGATTCTCTAGTAGCAATATCACGTGATTGTGGTTCCCTTTCGAAAAGAGAGACCAAATCATTGTTGAGAGAAAAAATTCTTCATCGATGTTCTTGAAAATTATCTTATTCGAAAGTCGGAAGTAAATTGAACAACGAGCAGGACAAAAGAATAAAGAACTTTCCACCAAATGTTAATCGGTAGATGTGTTAGCAGGGAAATAATAGAAATTGAATGAAATTGAAATATGATTTTTTGCTTTTAGTATAATAGATTCAGAGATATATTCAATATTTTCACGAGTATGTGCCTTTGAATGTTAATGACTCTCTCTCTCTCTCTATATATATATATATATATATATGTGTGTGTGTGTGTGTGTGTGTGTATGTGTATGTGTGTGTGTGCATGCGCACGCGCGTGTTTGTGTATACGTGAAACTGTGCTTAGGGGTTCAGATGAACGTGTGTGCGTTTGTATATGTACACGTGCATATGCCGTTCGTAGAGGCATATTCCCCCCCCCGTGTGTGTGCTTATATCCAAGTTGCTGGTGTTTGTGCTTCTGTGGTTGTGCAGTTGTGTGTATGTGTGTGTGTGCTGACGTGAAGGCAAAATTTTACGCAAATAAATTCTCTCTTGAAATTTAAAAACTGGGACAAAATCATTATTATTAATATTATTTACTCATTAGTTTTTCACATCAGTGTTAGCTGATGGTCTTTCACTGGAGTTAGAGTGACAGCAAGTCTCCTCAATTCTCCAGGACTCTTCTCAGTATTCTGGCCGTTCCCAATAATGCTGTAGTTTGGATGGTCTCCATTCGTCTGCCAACTTCCAAGTCCTCCAGTTCCTTTAATAATCTTTTAGTTACTGCACCAAAAACACCAATCACAGTTGGTATAATTGTCACCTTCATGTTCCATAGTTTTTTCAATTCCCTTGCAAGGTCGAGGAATTTATCCATCTTTTCTTCTAATTTTATTTTGTGGTTAGCCGGGACAGCAAGGTCAACAATTTTCCAAATTCTCTTTTTTTGTGTTGATTATTTTTAGATCTGGTCTTCTGGCCGAGATTAGATGATACGTCTGTATTTCAAAGTCCCATGGGAGTTTATGTGTATCATTTTCTAGAACATATGCTGGGTTGTGCATATACCATTTGTTTGTATGGTGAAATTTAAATTTCTTGCACATTTCCCTGTAGATCACCTTCCCCACTCAGTCGTGTCTAGTCTTATACTCCTTCAGTGCTAATTTGCTGCATTCGCTTATCATGTGATTGATGGTTTCGTCTCAATCACCGCATAGCCTACATTTGCTATTTTGTTGCGTCTTATCTATTCTCGCTTTGATATAATTGGTTCTTACGGCGTTGTTTTATTCTGCTATGAGGAGCGATTCTCTTTCTCTCTTAAAGTTTCCTTTTCTTAGCCATGTCCACGTTTTCTCGTATGAGATGTTGTTTACTAGTCGTTTAAAACACCCATTGAGTTGTTTAAGTCTCCTCAAATCTTCAGGACACTCCTCAGTATTCTGGCTGTACTAAACAAAGCTGTAGCTTGGATGGCCTCCACTCGTCCTCCAACTTTCAAGTTATTATTATTATTATTATTATTATTATTATTATTATTGTTAGTAGTAGTAGTAGTAGTAGTAGTAGAAGAAGAAAAATAATTCAGTAATATTTTTTGTGTTAATATTTGAGAGCAAATTATTGTTACCTATATTATCTATAAATAAAGCAACGGAAAGACGATGATTTATTTCCTTTGGTTAAATTAATTTAAATCAAAATGAGGAAGATGGACTTGAAAAGTCACTTTGTACCAATCTTTAAATGTAAATTTTATTAGTTATATTGTCACTGTAAGCATTAAAAGTTTTAAAAAATCAGTCTTTCCGACCATTCAGCAAATTTCTGTTGTTATTATTTTCATCATCTGAAATGAAATCAAGACTTGACTCACTGCACGAACAACGGTCTGTGAAATCAACTCACTGCTGATCCCACTACGGCAAGCACTCAAATTAAATATTTACTGAGTTTTGATTAAAAGTTACCACGACTAAAACACAACGAAGCTTAATTAGTTAAGGAAATTATGGTCTGCGAAACCAACTGACTTGACATCGCTCTATAACAGTGCCCAGAATGCGTTTGTTCACCTCCCTCGGATTGTTTATGAGATGAGAGGTAAGTGGCCGTATAGCTACTATTTTGTGGGGTGCTGCTTCCAGCATTTGTTCAAAACAGTTCGTCGCATTCTTCTGTAGTTCTTATTTAGCTTTTTTGTATGTGTTTCATTAGAGTCCAAGTGATGTCTACAGTAGTATTGACGCAGCTCCTGCTTGGAAGAAATCTTGTTTTATTTTATGAGATCAGATTTCTATATGATCGACAACCTGTCAAAAGCAGTCCACACTTTTCCTGTGCATATACTGACATCACTTTTAGTAGGTGAGATATTGCTACCGAGATATGTGAACTAGTTGACTAATTTCAGTGGTGATGTCTCTTTCTAGTTTAAAACACATAAACTCTATTTTATCTGGGTTCAAATAAAAGCCAATGTATGTTTATGCTTGTTCCAAGTTATGCTTTAGAGATTCTGCTTTATCTATGATTATTATAATAGACATTGTCAGAGAATTTTTTCTGATTATAATTGTGATAATCCCAACCAAGATCATTCCAAAGTTGTCATCATTTTTTCAATATCATCATCTTCCATATTCGCAGTATTTTCGCGCGATTTTCGGTTATCAAGTTGTTTTCCAGTTTGTCTAATAAGATGACATCTGTTGTCTCGACACTCAGCTGTGCGAATGTCATTACTTGTTGGCTTAGCACACTTACTACCTCTGCCGTACGGGAACACTTGCATGAATCTGACTCCCCAGAGTTTTATCTGCCAATATCAATGTCGAAGGAGGGTAGCGGCATAGATGAATCGACGCCTACGTAAAACTGTTTACGCAACACGTTGTACACAAACTACTCGATATAACAAGCAAGTAAAACTTCATAATGGATTCATTTATATATATATATATATATATATATATATATATATATATAAATGACTTTTTTGATGTATGAAGTAGTTCAGTACAGGACATCACATCATTTCAACATCACAGTCTTCTTTCTCCATTCTTCACTACTGGCTTTGTGGCGTATATATATATATATATATATATATATGTGTGTGTGTGTGTGTGTGTGTGTGTGTGTGTGTGTGTGTGTGTGTTTAGTTAGGCAACCTGTGCTCTCTTACATTAGTAGAGCAGTCGGTCTCGAGGAAAAGAAAACTCTGAATTCAAAGCATGAGGAGAATTGTCTGGAGAAAATGAGGGACATCACTCCACAATTCATCTATTATCTGTTCATCAAAAACGTGTGACTGGATGTACATAAGCCTTCATATTTGTACATTTTTTCTTTGTATTCATATATTTTTTGTGAAATATAACATTTTAAACTCTTCGACCGGCTCATTGGCCTAGGGGGTAGAGTGTTTGCCAATGGTCTGCGAGACCTGGGTTCAAGCCCATGTCGCGTCATACCAAAGACTTAAAAAATGGTACTTGATAATCAGCGAAATTAGGTGAGTATTAAGGGTAAAGTGGAGCGATCCAGGGAAAGGAGTAGCACCCTCCCCTACGCTTCGGTGTAGTAGCTATTGAAAAGGGAGCCTTCTGGTCGCCCTCGATTACTGTCACCAACTTTACTTTATACTCTTCGACTATACAGTTGACTGGGGCTGTAGAATACACCAACTGCAACTCTACAGAGGTGTAAGACCCCCTGCGCCCCAATGATTGTCCTGGATATGACAGTAAACAATCTGATGGTGAGGTTCCAGTAATGCTAGAGCTTTGTGGAATGTTGATCACCCCATCTGGCCCGGAATGGCAGCACCTGATAGGGCCGTATCTATCGGTTAAATAGAAGTAACTGCATATTTATGCTAAACTGAATTGTTTGAATAAGAACTGTTTGACTAAACTGAATAGCTTGAAATATAAATGTTTTTGACAATTAAACTGTACTTACATTTAAACTGCATGCTTATGCTTTGTGTTGCATTTTCATGAATGTTTCTGAATTGTTTGAAATGGAACTGTTTTTGGCATTGAAACTGTACTTACCCTAAATTGAATTGTTTAATATAGAATTGTTTTTGGCATTTAACTATGTATTAACAAAATCTGTACATATACTAAACTGAATTAGCTGAATTAGAACTGTTTTATTAAACTGAATAACTTAAAATAGAAATGTTTTTGACATATAAACTGTATGCTCATACTAAACTGAATTTTTTAAAAATAGAACTAACTTTTTGCATGAAAATGGATTTGATGTTAAAAACCTACGCCATAAAACCCAACCAACCAATCCATCTGCATATTTCATATCTCAATTTGTTTTGTAAATAACCGTGAATGCAGATACTACACACTGATTATAGACAGGAATGCTGATATTTAGCACAACGCACTGATACTATATTTTAATCCTCGGCAGAAGTATTACTCCTTCCGCAAACAATCTTAACGTTTTTAAGGAAACTATGCTAGAGACATACAAAGACACCTACATATACACACACACGCACATACATGCACATACATACTTATATATATATATATATATATATATATATATATATATATATATATATATATATATATAATGCGGTTTTCTATATTTATTGATAAAGAGTGCTCACTATTTGTGATAAGAGCATATGTAAATCTTAATTAGTTTCTTTTTATCATTTTTATGCGCTACACCTGTTTCGGATATTTCTGACTGAACCAGACGTCGAATATTTTGTATGACCCATCCGTCCAACTGAAAGGGCCGAGGTGAGCGCAGCCTTTCCACGATCCTAGCCGAAAACCTCCAAACTTTTCGCAGTCAATTTTGGCCCGTGTCACAAATTCGTACCTTCAGATTTCTTTACTTACCTCAACCACATCGGCACTGCTCGTTACAAGCACCCTGACATTGTCAACGTTCCGGTATGTCTGGCCGCCATGGAGGTGCCAGGTAATGTGTGGCCGCGTAGGACCGGGTTCGCCCTAATCTTGTGCAGGAAGAGTTCCAGTCCCCACCATGATTGTCTTTGCTTAGCATCTTCACTATACCCCTGGTGAAGTGTTCGGGAATATAACCCTGCTTCACCCATTTGTTATAGATAGTTGCCAGCAAGGGCAAAAAATATGCGACAGGTGGGGCGATTTTTGCCTCGTCTAATCGCTTCTTAAATTTTAATTGCTCTTCAAACTTTTCCCTCTACGGGATAAGCACCTGCTTTCGGATGACGGCGTTATTGTTTTTGATGGTGTTGCTGTTGTAATTCTTATTTTTGTTTTTGATGCACAGATATAGTCTTTGCGTAGGGGCTCCAGACTGTTAGTGTCAGTCTGGAAAACTTTTTGAGACTAAGGACCCACACGTTGGACCTTCTTACCGCCCCTTTCTACCGTTAACCTCTCCCCCTTTGAATCCTCGATTTTTTGGTTAAGGAGAAGTCTTAGAGGGAGGACAGAAGCTGGATTTTCCCTAGATTGAATGGTGTCCTGGTGGTTGGCGAGACTACGGGAACCTCCTTTTTGCAATTTACCGTGATGGATGGGATTCCGGAAATAGTTCGTTGCTTTCGATGAGGCCTTCTTCCCCGAGCAATTTTTGGAGTGATGGCCAATCGCTCCACAATGCAAACTGAACGGTTTTCCTCCAGTGACAATCACTGGCAGCTTGAGCCTTTCCAATTCCAACCTGTTGGGAATGGTGTAGACGGCCTTTCCGTCCAGCCTGATGTCAAAAGTTCCATTCCTCCCGCATACTATGATGAGACGCTGATACGATATCCCCTAATTGCAACATGTATGAAGTTAAATTCTCGTCGAGAAAATAGTTGGCACCACAAATACTGCCACCCTGGTCCTTCGTCAGCCTGATACCGGAATGTTATTTGTTGGTATTATAACAAATATTCTACTGAATAAATAATCTAGAAGGTTTTATCCATAAAATAGATATGTAAATTACTTATTCATACACGAATCAATCAATATCAAGTATTATTTTCCACTGTAGAAATAATTTTTCCTTTCTTGTATAATTCGGCTGTCTTATTTGTTGTATTTGACCTATTGTTCTGATAATTGAGTTTTAGATTCCTTTGTGTGTGTGCGCGCGTGTGTGTGCGCGCGTGTGTGTGCGTGTGTGTGCGTGTGTGCCTATTAAAATATTAAAAACCTGGCATCACACGAACATTAGATTCTGAGAAATGGATAAAAAAGTCAAGATTGCTAAGTGTACCAATAATTTCGTCGTTGAATATATATATATATATATATATATATTGAAAGAGAGTGAGAGTGAGAGAGAGAGAGAGAGAGAGAGAGAGAGAGAGAGAAAATTAGCTTCACTTGTAATAATTGTACAATACTGATAAATGTCAATCAAATTTTTGTTTTGTACTTTTAGGGGGATATTTTTGCTTATTTTGCTTTTTCTCATGCGAAAATTTTATCCAGAAACTTCAACAATCTCTTTCTATTCTTAATTCAAATTATTCCTAATCTCAAGGACTCCGAAAGATGAGCCCGATGAAAACTAGTTCATAATATCCGTTTTTAAATATAGAAGTGAAACCGAGAAAGTGATGATGAAAGATGAGTCTGTTTTAAATTATTAAATGTTTTTGCCACATTGTTCAGAAATTCGAAGCAGAATTTAATTGCTGATCGATATCTTTGTGTTGCATTTTCATGATAAATTTAATCCAATGAAGTCAGCAAACTTGAACTCAATGTTTAGATATATTCAAGTTCAATATGGCCGATTTTCAATCCGAGCTTCCAGCTTGAAAAATTTAAGGAATCAATCTCATGACTTTCTAGACTGATCTCGTATACATACGAGGTATATCTGAAAAGTATACAGACATATGATATTAAAAAAATAGCTTACCTGAGGAAACGACACCTTAGCTAATCTAAACTAAAATACTTATCCCATCCCTTTCACTTTTCCAAATAATCATGTTAACCGACTATTAGAATCATCGAAAACAAACTTGTTGTATTTTCCTTATCTGCTAGAAGCTACACGAGTTAAATCTGGAGTTTAGGAGGAGTGAGAAATCTGTTCGCACTGTCACTGTTGACGGCTACACAACACTCAAGATCACTGGGTGGTATCATTCTGACGCCTGAGTAGTACACGTTAGAATCAATCATTTACTTAGGTTCACGTCTAGTTGATTGCCAAGTTACATGAAAGTAATGCAAAGAATATTCCAAAAAGAAAGAGGGTAAGTAAAATATACTTATCTCTATGTTGTTTTTTATTTCTTACTATATACATATATATAGTACTGAAGAGAGCACTGTAACCAATTTCTTAAGTACTCTCTTAACATACTTTTTGACATTTTATCTGATAGAATGTAGTGCATATATATATAAGGATATCGAACAATGAAACTGTTGGATGTAAAAAAAGAAAGACCTTCAATGCTTCAACGACGGAGACATATGCAATTTTAAAACAATATTAAATATTACTCCCTTCACAATATTAAATATTACTCCCTTCACGGTAACCTGAGTGTCATGTAGCTCGATAATCATCAAACCGTAGAAAGGGCATAAGCAGATTTGGGAAGAATCATATGGATGGCGCTTGGACAAAGGCTGTTTGTATTTCATACGAAATGTATGCACCCAACCATTCTTCCTACAGCTTATTATGGCAACTGGTTTAGTAAAAGGAAAACTCTGAATTCAAACCTGTTAAGAACCGCTTAAAAATTAACCTTGTATTGCATCCTGCTCTTGTGGAGTATATATATATATATATATATATATATATATATATATATATATATATATATATCGAGAGAGAGAGAGAGAGAACTTTCTTTGACCTCAAGTCTAAATGAAAGCATGAGGTACATTTCTGTCGGCTGGTTTTCAATGTCGGAAAGGTTAGAGTTAGCATCAGTAGGAAATTGCAAATATAAAAGTACTTTAGATAAGGCCATACAGTCATATGATTTCACATTTCCATTCATTCTTTTCAATCGCCAGAATAACTTGACCTAGGCATGTCACGGTTCTTGATAAAAAAAAGTTGATAAGTGACCAGCTGTACAATCCATTATCCCATTACTATCCCCACACACGAAGTTAGTGATCACCAAACCTGTTACCACCATTGTAAGTTTTGATTGTTGCCAGTCATGAATACATATAGGTATGTCTGAACGTGCGTGCGTGCGAACCTGTGTGTGCGTGTGTGTGTGTGTGTGTGTGTGTGTGTGTGGTTTTGCTTATGTTTGGGCAAAGATTATAATCAATATGTATTATCTGTAGACCACAAATGGCTTTTCTTCAAAATAAGATGCGTATACAAGAAACTTGTAAATTCATTGTAAATACATTTTCATGAATTAACATAAAATATGTTTTTTAGATAACGACATAGAATTAAATCCAAGTCAGAATATATAGAAAGACGGGAACAGACTGAAATACATAGATGTAAAGATACGTTATTTGAATTTTCTAATGACTGAAAATACTTTTATTCTTAATTTCGGACAGGAAAAATTATCATTATTGTACACTGAGATACTCGAACTTAAGTCCTTTCTATGTCTGTTAAAATTTTTTGCAAGAATTTTTGTCTGTTAAAATTGGGGTAAGGTTACATATAGAAGAATTCATGATTGGAAAACAATTAAAGTTAATTTAGCAATGCCATATTCTAAATCATCGCCTCATTGTTACTCCAAAATTACATTTGCAATACAATTTGTGTTGACCATTGTTTAAACTTTTTTTTTCATATTCCAATTATTTATGATAACTCCTGCTATTATAGCTGAATAATTTTCCAAAACTTTTGTTGTTTCACCAGTTACTTGAATTTTTAGAATTAAAACCCGTTGCAAAATCTAAATTGTTAACGCTTAACACATTTTCACCATGAAATAAAATTATTACTTGGGATCCCTTGTAAGATATTTGAGGTTACAAAACGTAATTTCGATTAAAGAAATGCAAGGGAGGTACAGTTATTTACTAAGATAAACAATCTGAAAGAAAACCACAAAAGTCGGATACCCAATTAGACACTGACAAAACATCAGTGTAACTAACTTTAGAAACGTTACTCTACAACAGACAATCTCTGTAAATGAAAATATAGATTGCCTTTTGACAAATGGCTTAGTCTAGTAAATATAATTAATGCATTTTCAACTGCATTTTTAAAATAATATCACTTAGTTATTTTTGTGTAATTGGCTCAGTTTCCAAGTCTAAAAATGTCATGTTCTGAATCGATAACGCTCTCTTTCCAGATAAATTTGATATCTGTTCATTTCAAATGTCAAATTATATAACATCCAAAAAGAAGAATTTCTTCGTTTATTTGCATCAACAAAATCTCTAATATAAAATTTTTGAAAAACGATATGTATTATCGACAAGACCCAAAAGAAAATAAACATATTTCATGGCTTTACGTGATGTGAAGGTGAAACACAAAGTGAGACATAAATTCCAAGAATTATAAACAATCTGAAGAAAGTTCTTAAAAACTATTCAAGAAGTAAGAAGAAAGATTTGGGTGTAAAAACACCAGTTGATTTGTACAGACATAGACAATAAAGAACTCTCATAAAATAATTAGGTTTTCATACATCGTATATGTAATCGATAAAAGACACTCACATATAACGAGAAAGAAACGAGAATCTCTCTCTCTCTCTCTCTCTCTCTCTCTCTTTCTTTCTCTCTCTCTCTCTCTCTCTCTCTCTCTCTCTCTCTCTCTGTGTCTGAATAATTCGCCCACTCATGGAATGAATAATTAGTATATTCACATTTCTAAAGCTTTCAATTTCTGAACCTGCTTATTAACTGATATGACAAAGATTTCACGAGCGATCTCTTAAGTCAGTCTTCGTCTAAGGGATACATAATATATACATAAATCCAAAATACTGTAATACAATCTATAAATCCAGCTACTCAAGTAACAAATTTTGTTGCGATCATCAGGCGTGCTATCAAAATCAATTTTTGATTGTATATGTAGCAGAAAGATACTTTGTCTTAGGATTTCAGAATTATATTCGATCTATTATTTTGATATCGAACATTTTCAGTTAATTGATTGTGATTTTACGTTTATCTATTTATTGAAAGACAATAGTTATATATATATATATAATATATATATATATATATATTACCAGTCGAAAGTATTTGGGCACCCTCAATTTTTTTATTTCTTATCCTAAAAGCTAAAAGTGTTATTTTTATAATGAAACAGGTTTTATCTATTACACTTAATAAAAGTCTTCTTGAGCCACATTAAATATGAACTACCCCACAAAGCGCAGACGACTTCTAAAACATTTAATTCGTCAAAATAACCCCTTTGGTCGTTATTACTGCTTCACAGATTCTCGGTATTCTTTCCACATGGAATTTAAGTCCATTGATTGCGCAGGCCAAGACATCAGTTAAAGGATCTGCTGCTGTTCCTCTTCGCTTTTAATGTACCTATGCCAGAGTTTTCTCGTATGCTTTGGGGTATTATCTTGCATGAGTCGCGTTCTAGATAAGATCGCGTGATAGAGCAATATGCTGTGATAGCCAGTCTGATTCAATTTGGCCATCACCTGGTACAAATATCCAAATTTGCAAGTGGCAAAATCCCCCACACCAAAATAGAGCCATCTTTATGCTTTACGGTTGGTGTCATACAGGGGTTGCAGCTTTTTCCCCAACTCTTCACCGCACATAGATACTTCTATTTGACCGAAAGATTTCTAACTTTGATTCGTTATTTCAAAGTATTTTATTCTACTGCTCTATTGTGCAGTGTTTGTGCGCCTTGGCTGACTGGAGCCTTTTGACATTCTTTTGTTTCTTCAGAATAGGTTTCTTGACAGCAATTCTGCCATGTAGGTCAGATTCACAGAGTATTGTTTTAACAAAAAGGAGCCACCTCCACTGTAAGAGGAAACCCTCTAAAATTAATAGACCAGTTCACATAACTCGGCAGCAACATCTCATCTCCTGAAAGTGATGTCAATATACGTCTAGCGAAGGTGTGGAATACTGGTGACAGCCTATCGAACACATGGAAAACTGATTTATTTGATGAAATAAAATGGGATTCCTTCCAAATTGAAGCTGTATCCATACTACTGTATGGATGTACCATGTGGACGTTAACTATCCATATAGGTAAAAGGCTATTGGGGAATTACAAAAGAATGCTGCATGCTGCTGTCTAGTATTGATTCTACAAATCTATATTTTAGAATTGCTTCAAGTAGAGCATACATCATGAGTTCTAAAAAAATGACCCTTTTTTTCGGTCATGTCTCATCAGAAAAACACCGTGACAACCAAGCAATAACACAGAGTAAATCAAGGTAGTTGACGATAGAGGAAGAAAAAAAAGATGAAAAATCCACTAAGAGAGGAAAAAGAAAAGAGTTTACCCACAAGGACTGAAACGGGTTCTTTCGTTTAGTTTTTTCTTGGAATTGGTAGTCAACTACTTTGATTTATTCCGTGTTATTGCTTGCTTGTCACAGTGCTTCTCTGATGAGACATGACTAAAAAATGGTTCTTCTTTAGAACTCCCAATCTATGCTCTACTTAAAGATACTCTCAAAATTTCTAAATAGCTTAGAATTTTTACATACTTCACGCACCAATACGATGAGAACAAAGTACGTAGCCTAAACAATATAATCAAACTTGGGGGTAAAATTCTTACGCTAAAGCAGGCTGTAAACTTTATTGAGGAATTCATCTTACAATGGGTTGTCCCGCACTCAATTGCCTGTCGTGAGTTAAACGTCGCCCTCACATTGAAAAAGTGTTCTGATGAGACGGACACCATTCTAAAATGTAAAAATGGCGCGCTGACTTAGACTTTCTATCCTTCTTTGACACTATCCACTTATGCCGGTACATTGCTCCTCGCCGAGATGATAAAACTGGTAATATTATACGATCCAAACAATAATTTATACGCACGATTCACCAATAAACGTTATGGATCTAAATCTAAATCCAATATGTTTGATCTTAATGTCAATAACCTCTCCAGCTATACTTCAATGAGACCGAGGAATTTCATTTCAAACTTCAACTTGAATTCTGCATTCCAGCTTCCAGGATCAAAAGAGAACTTGTATTTTCTGAATTCGAGCTTCTCTTTTTTATCTGGCAAAACATATGGCTACTTCTACTGATGAGCTTAAAAGCCCGTTTAGCGGATGTTGCCCACGTGTATTGTCAATCCAACAGTGATAAATCTGACTTTTATTTACACCGTCAACACTTTAAGGCTGGTAAAATATTTCGTAATAATGACTATTGTTATATCTAAACCTGATAAAGGGTCTGGCGTTGTGATACTCAATAGACGACAATGTCAACAAAATGGCTGATATTCTAACCGACATTTCTAAATTATACTCGCCAAGTTAGTATAAATGAATTTGACAAAACTGCCATACAAGAGCAACGTATCTAACGTCAGTTGCTCAGCTTTTATAAAGACCATTTAATTCTTCAAAAAATCTACGAAAAGAAACGCCCCATTGGATCCCAGAGACCACGGCAATGCAGTCTCCCCAAAATCCATAAACCCAATGTTTCTCTTAGACCTATTCTATCTATGGTTGGCTCTGCCCTGCACCGTTTAACAAAGTGGCACGCATAAACCAGAACTAAAACTATACTTCAAGCATTGTATTCATGACTACTTCATCTTTGCCAAGATGATTCCAAATTCGTCCATTAATCCTAAAAACTTCTTTTGATCATTTGACATTTCAAGTTTATATACAAATGTTCCATTAGATGAATCTGCACTGATGCTTTACAATGCAGTCACTTGGATCCCCTTTTCCCGAAAGGGTCTTTCTAAAACTAATACATATTGCTACTAAATGCGTTCAATTTAGTTTCAATAATACAATGTATCAGAAATTGACGGAATTTCTGTGGATAGTCCTCTTAGAGCAGCTATTGCAAATATTTTCGTGGGGTTTCAGGAAAAAAAAAACTATTTGAAACTGCTAACAAACCACTATATTTGGCGCGTTATGCTGACGACACATTTGTAATGTTCTCTTCAAAATCAGAGAGCAGACGATTTTTTTATTCAATCAACCAATTACTTCCAGCATTGAAATTTACCCGTCAATTTGAAAACAACAGCTGCCTTCTTTTTCTCGATATCCTAGTTGAAAGCATTAATTTTGGTTTTCTTATTTCTGTCAAATGTAATCCTAAATTTACTAGTTCATATACAGGCTGAGGATCATTTTGCTCCTTAAGGCGCAAAATCAACCTATTTAAAACCCTGATTTATTGTGCCTTAATGATTTGCTCTTAGTTAAAAGTTTCTGATTGTTGGTTGGTTGGTTAGTTAGCATATCAAACCTTGTTGGTTATTTAATGCCAAATCCATTTTATGCAAACAATCAGTTCTATTTTAAACAATTCCGTTAAGCATGAGTACACGGTTTAATTGTCAAAACATTTATTTCAATCTATTAAACAGTTCTAATTCCACCAATTCAGTTTAGTATAAGTATAGATTTTGTTTACACACACTTAAATGTAAAAATAGTTCTATTTCAAATAATTCAGTTTAGCAAAAGTGCACTTTCAATGTCAAAAACAGTTCTATTTCAAGAAATTCAGTTTAGTGTAAGTACGCATTTTAGTTCTATTCGACCCATAGATACGATCCTATCAGGTGTTACTACTCCGGGTCAGAGTGGACCTGGGAGCGATGGCAATGAAGGGGTACTCCGCATTCCCCAAAGCTCCAGCATTATTGGAACCTCACTATCAGATTGTTTAGTGTCATATCCTGGATATTCATTGGATAGGTCTTACCCCTATGCAATCGACTGGGCAAAAAACTTGCTGATGAACTCATGTTCATTAAAACTACACTTTTAAAAAAAAGGATATCCTGAGAACAAAATTACTAGCACAATCAGATATAAATGTATGCAGTTTTCTGTCAACAGAAAATTTGGCCCGGAAAAATGATTTGTATATCTTAAATTATCATGGATAGGCAACGCTTCCGCCTAATTGATGGAAAAATTAAAAGATCTGTTAGCCTTTGTTTCAGTCTTTTTAACCTACGATTTGTTCTAAAATCCGACGCGCTTTTTCCACCTAATCTCACAGATACTGTTTCCCTTCATTGTAAAAGCTTCTTAATCTATAAATCTCGTAGCAAATATGACGTTTACTATATCGGCCACAAAGGAGAATAAAGTACTACACGCTTCCTGCTATTCAATCAAATGCTTTGACCTAATTAACTAATTAGTGCAATCAGAACGCTTCCTCTTTTATTATTCCTTATTTATTGGGCAATGCACCTTGCGTTAATGCTTATAACCCAAGCATATTTATTATTCTTGAAACTTCTTGTTGTGAATTACAATTTTCAGTGCTAGAGGCGCAGTATACCACTGAATAACAACCTAAACACTGCAAGCAAATGGAATTTTACAATCTTCTTTTATTCTACCTAACTGATAATACTGGAATCAAACCCGACTCAGTCCAAGAAAAAAAATCAAAAACAAACAAACAAAAACCGTACCAATCCCACCAGGTAAACGCGTTTTTTTCTTTTTTCCCTATGTGAGGTTTTTTCTCTTTGGTCGTCAACTACCTTGATTTATTCCTCGTTATTGCTTGCGTGTCACGATGTTTCTCTGACAAGACGTGACCGAACAAAGGGTCCTTTTATGAACTCACAATGTAAACTCTACTCGAAGCTATTCTATAATTCTGCGCATTCTGTAGGATTTCTCAATACATATTCATAAAAGCACTATGATTTTTAAAACAGATTCTTCTCATTCGATAGATTGGAATTATAGAATTCTCCTAATAATAGAAGTCACTGGATTTATATCTGAATATCAAAGTAGTCGGAGGTGAAATGATATATTTGTTTCAATCCAGACTTTCAAATAGAATGCAATGCCTGTTTATATCGACAGATCTTTGCAAACACACACACACACACACACACATATATATATATATATATATATAGAGAGAGAGAGAGGGAGAGAGGAATATACATGCTTACTTTTTCTATCTGGGATACTATACTTGACCTGCTTATAGCAGAGTAATATCGTATATTCGTTGTCCTTGACGAATAGATTGTCTTTCATATTGTTATTGACAGTATGAACTCATGTTCTCTATGTAAATAGCATATGGATCATTTATCATAGGCATTCTTTCCATTAGCATCGTTGTATAGATATGTTCATATATATGAACATATCTATACTACGATGCTTATACAACGAAGCTTATACAATGATATTTATATATATGGTTGTATATTTATTCATGTATATATGTTTATATATACATATATATGTATAAATATATATACATAAATATACATGATATACATACAACCATATATATATATATATATATAATTGTATATACACATATATATATTCTTTTTTCATGCATAGATCATATATATATATATATATATATATATATACGTATATATATATATATATATGTGTGTGTGTGTGTGTGTGTGTGTGTGTGTGTGTGTGTGTGTGACGTATCCATATTATGCTGAAAGACTATTAGCTACCTTGACCCCATCTTTACAAGATGAGTATGTTTTCTGAAATTTGGCGCGTGATAACACACTCAGGTGCTGGATGACATCGAGACGGATGAAAAATGTTTCTAAACTGCAAATAAAATTCTTTTAAAGAGATAAATATTCTACTGGTAATTTTAGAGACTAAATTCAAATGATCTTTGTGTGATGCTTATATAGTCTTGGATGTGTCAGTAGATTTAGAATATCTTGTCGACTTTTTATTTTATGGTAAACACTAATAATTCTCAGTCTACATCTTGTGAATTAATTGTTTCTAATGAGCTCATACACATATTCTGGAAAATATCAAGATCTAGGAAAAGAATGTAGGAGTCATAGCAATCAAAGAATATCGCATCGAAAAGTAGAAAAATGATGAAAGAAAATTGTTAAAAAACTAGAAAAACAAGTATCAAACTTTCAAAACAACGAATATGCATATACATAATATATATATATATATATATATATATTACATCAGCACTCATCACATACTTGAGAGAGAGATAGAGAAAGAGCGTCTGAGAGAGAGAGAGAGAGAGAGAGAGAGAGACAGAGACAGACAGACAGACAGGCAGACAGAGAGACAGAGAGAGGCAGTGAGGACTCATAGTGGATAAACAGCGAAAAGCGATCCTAAACACATCGGTATTACTTTATATCTTCTGTATTTTATGTGTTCTTTTCGTATCACCTACTAATGTAGTTTTCTTAACTGCGTCATCTGAAAGTCGAACGCCTTTTCCCCTGAACACCTGATTCTTCTAGGTATTTATGTTTCATATCTAATTCAGCGGTTTTGGGTTCAAAAGGGGTCAGCATTCAACATCAGACGGTGTCAACATTCTCTATACCAATAAGCGATGTTTGCTCTTCTTCGCACATCTCAAGGAAGTTCACGTGTTATATACAAACAAACGAATCTGAACTCATATTATTGCATTCACTTTTGAACTAATGCCCTTGTAAACCCCTTATTGCCCTACCAATAGGTTAAAGAGTACCACTACTATTCTTCTACAAGAATGATTTTAGCACCAAATAATCCAGAAAGGATGATATGCCATTAAAGAGAGGCATCGAACCCTTTGCACAACCAATATAAATAGATCCATACTTTCCAATATGATTTCAGTACAAAGCTATTTCTACCAGTTCATATCAATCTATTTCACCATCTATTTCACATTGTTCACATCTATCACTCGATCGGTCGATCGATCTAGCGATGAAGCAATCTTTCTCAGTCTGTTGATAGACCAATGGATATGCAACGCCAAAAGTACATTTTACACCCCTTTTCATATAACATATCTCCTTTAAAATGTTCACTCCTTTAAAACTTTCGAAAAAAAATTCATTTTTTTCCACAAAAAGCTTTTCTCCAAATGATTCCCTTTAGGTAGAAACTATTTAAGAAAAAAAATAGACAAATAAAAGTAATATTCCTTTATATCTAATCCCTTTTGAACAATAGCGATAAGCGTAAATTATATTTTTGCTTTGTATTTTTGACGGGTATTTTCTTTGTTTTGGGGGGATTTTTATGCGAAATATTTTTCAGAAACTTAAACAATCCCGTTCTCTTCTTAATCAAATTATTCCTAATCTCAAGGACCCCGAATTGTGAACCCGATAAAAACTGGTTCATAATATCCGTTTTGAAATATAAAAGTGAATGGAGTAAGTGATGATGAGAGATGAGGCCGTTTTAAATAGTTATGTATTTTTGTCACATTGTTCAGAAATTTAAAGCTTAATCTAATTGCGGATCAATATGTTTATATCACATTTTCATGACAGATTAAATCCAATGAAGTAGTCAAACTTGACCTCAATATTTAGATATGTTCGATGCAGAAGAGAGGCAAACTTGACCCTCAATATTTAGATAAGTTCAATGCATATGGGAGGCACACTTGACCTCAATATTTAGATATGTTAAATGCATATGAGAGACAAACTTGACCTCAATATCTAGATACGTTCAAGTTCAATATTGGCTGTCCGATTTTCAATTAGAGCTACCAGCTTGAAAAGAAATCAATCTCATGACTTTCGTACAAAATTTGTTCGGAAAATATATTGACAGGAGATATAAAAAAGTACCTTACCTGAGGAAAGTCACCTTAGTTAATCTAACCTATATCACTTATCCCATCTTTTTGCCTTTTTCAAATGATCTTGTAAGTCGAATTTTGGAATTACGGAAAACCGGCTTGTATGTTCCTCATCTGTAAGAAGCGGCCAAAAGTTAAATCTAGAGTTTCGGAGGTGTGAGAAATCTGTTCGCACAGTCAATGTCGACAGTCACAGAGCACTCAAGATCACTTGGTGGCATCACACTGATGCCTGAGTAGTACATGTGTGAATTACTCATTTACTTAGGTTCACGTTTACTTGATTGCCAAGTTACATGAAGGTTATGCAAACAGTTATCGAGATATTTTAAGAAGGAATAGCACCCCGTAAAAATACTTACGTCTGTGTTTCTCTGTCTCTGTCTCTGTCCTTCTCAAGCCACCAACAGAAAAGTGTAGGAATGGGGGAAAATGTATAGGGCACAAAGGAGGAAAGGTAGCAAATGATAGAAGTAATCGAAGTGAAAAAATAGGAATAAATATATACAATGCCGTAAATAAGCAAATTTTAAAAGAACCTTATCGGTTGTTTTTAAGGACGTCTTGACAAGCAACATTAAATCATGAAGATTTTGACTAATTGTTATATAGCAGTTGAAAGATGAACGACGACACTTTTTGTAAAAATATCCCTCTCTTTATTTTTCTTGGAGTCAAAGCTTCTGTGGTATGAGAGAGAGAGACTGACTGACGGAGACAGGGAGATAAAGACAGACTACTATATTGAACAATAACTTCTTCTCTTGACCGTAGAATGCTGTGCTATATTCAATACCCCACTTGGCACTTCTGCTTTTCGGCC
This sequence comes from Sepioteuthis lessoniana, assembly GCA_963585895.1. NCBI lineage: Eukaryota > Metazoa > Mollusca > Cephalopoda > Myopsida > Loliginidae > Sepioteuthis > Sepioteuthis lessoniana. The sequence goes on from OY757905.1 coordinate 1,144,483, forward strand.
AGGGGTACACAACCGGACGCCTTGTGGGCCGCTGCCCCAGCGGGAGCTCTCTGTGACTACAAGTTGGCACTGACTCATACTGCCCCTAACTGATCCAACTGACTCCAACTGTTGCGGGCTTCATGCAGCCTCTGTATATATAATTTCATAACGCCCACGACTTCCGATAAACTTCGTGACTGGTTCCGCTAATTTATACAGATACGTCTCTGATTGACGGATCGGTAAAGGGTCAATATGTAGCATAATATTTTTTCTCTATTTCTAATTTCATCTGATTTTTTATCATGATTCATTTACTTCATAATTTTTGCAAGAAGAATGTATATCGGAGAGGATAAAGAACGAACACAGATGATACTCAAAATCACGTCGTCTTTTTTACCTCAAAGACGTTTGGCTACCCGTATCAAATGTATAATTAATTTGTTAATATGCTTAAAGGAAGACACTTTTGTTTGTTTGTTTTTTATAAAAATAAACCAGTTAATTGCACTATATATATATATATATATAGGCAGGCATTTTTCATGCAAACCAATTTTATTGAATGTAACTGACAAGGTACATCTTATTAACTTTTATTCAAATTTTCTTGTTTTCTTAAAAGCGAAGGTATATGAGTAATAACGTAATGTAGGGGTTTCCATTGTCTTTTCTTCTTGGTCCAAGAATAATAATTCTCAGATAATTTCAAAAGACGCCTGGATCTCCAAAAGAGGATAGAGAATTCTAATTGTCCCTTGACCCTTATATAAGTTCCCTTGTAAGGAAACAAGTGCAGCTGAATAAAAAATACATAAGACGCTCGTTGTCCGTCATATTCAATATTTCATTGCACACATATACACACACATGCACACACACACGCACTTACATACATACATACATCCATACATGCATATATATACATACATATATATATATGAATTCTAAAATTATCTAATGATGGTATCCGGTGGTTTTATAAATGTGAGTCTATGCACAAAAAAGTCATACCAGTCTCGATTGACTATAGAATTTTAAAAATCAACACCATGGAATTATCGATAGAGACATATCGAGCCAAAAACCAAACGTCATTTCGGGTGGGATGTCATATTTTTGGCCAAGAAGATTTAATTACAGAACGAAGCGGAAGAACGGCATACCAGAAGAGAAATCGCTGCACACCCTAGAAATGGAATGTCAGAATCTTGAAGGGTGGGTATCTGTCGGACAGTCGAAGAAAATCAAAATTTATAGAACACAAGAGATAACGAAGACCCTAACACGAAACATATTTTCTATATTTATCTCACAAGACTCGAACTCCATGAAAATCTTTCAAAACACCCAAAATAATAAATAGGATGTGTTCATATTGAAGAAGACTTTCAAATCACAATCAAGCCAATGCTTTATTTCTACGGGGCTTGCTGACAGTCTGTGCCCTCGATCTAATTTCCTGTTGCATCCAATTCCTTCAACACAAATAATTCTCGTTCTTTTAAGGAATTATCAAAAAAAAAAAAAAAAATAACATTCTGAATATCTGTGGTTAAGATTAATAAATGTATTTTGTTGTACGAGAGAAATGAATAAACCTATTTGCTTTTGTGAATGAATTTTATTTATTTCTCTTCCCCACTCAATCTCTCTTTTTCTTTAGATAAAACAGAATATCCATCTCTAAATATCTAGATGCACAAACACTTCATAAAATATCGGAAGGTTTTCTAAACTTTATTAATATACAATGTGCGATAGATAAACTGTCACCATTTTAAATGATTTCGAATATGCTCTTTGATTGTTTCAAATTTTGTCTACCGTGCAGCAAATAAGAATCGATTGGGCGCTATCAGTGTCAGAGCAGCAACATGACGCAATGATCGCCTCCATAATTTGAAAACGGCATGATATACTTCTTGGCATTCACCACGGAACTTATAAAAGAAAGAATTCAGTGTTTTTGTGTCAACAGTGCGGAAGATTCGACAAAAGTTGGATGAATCCAATGGTGATTACGAACGTGCGGCAGCTGAGAATCCTCACGTAGATCGTTCTAATAAGAAACGAACTCCTGAATTTGTTGGTGAGATTCAAGACATGATCGACAACGATCCCAGGAAATCAATTAGTTCCATAGCCACGGACATGGGAGTGTCTAAGTTTCTTATCAGGTGCATGAACATATGCTAAGCTTTTGAACAAACTCAAGCACCCACTTCAACCGAACATGCGTTGGTTTTTCTCCGACAGGGAGCGAAATCCAAGTATACCAGAAAAGATGAGCTTCCTGACGCCGAAGAGAAATTCTCTCTCAGTAAGATGTTATAAATGCTATTTAAAGGACCTTTTTCCCTCGGCTGCTAGCAAAGTAGCACACGTACTCACCAACTCCCGGGCTTCACGGCAAGTTATGTCTCCTGTTAAATATACCTCACTGGACACACCTACTGAACATATGATAAATTTCAAACTTGTAAATCACCGACAATTACTCTAACATATTTCAACGCTTTGTGTGGGACACGCAATTATTTCTAATGGTGCAGGAAAACTTCCCTTCCTACAGAATAGTTAAAACCTAAAATGAAATTCGAGTTTAAAAGTATCCTTGTCAATTTCCCTCCATCCTCAATTCTATTGCAGCTTCCCACAGACAAAAGGAGAAAACTAGTGAATGGGATAAGGAAAGGAAAAAGGAGTCAGATGCGAAACTTAGAATCATCCCAACAGAACCTAACGATTCCTCGACAAACACTAACTACTACCACCCATAAGTAAAAAAAATCTTCTTAGTCCCCACAGGTATCACAGAACAACCTTTGGTTTGCTCTGTCCTCACCTTCCCACATGGCCGCACACTCAACACGGAGGCCTACATGGAATACCGGGATGTGATAGTGCTGCCCTGGAGTAAGAGAATGGCTGCTGGAAAACCCCTATGCCTGACAACAAGACTCTACAGCATGCCACAAGAAAAACCCAGTGATGGCTGTGAGAAAATTTCTGCGACCATATCACCCCTAACATCTGGCTACCTAACTCCACTAACTGCAATCCCTTTGATTACTATGTGTAGGGCATGGTTAAGCGAGAGACCAATAAAACTACATGCAACAAAGATGCACTGAAGACA
>OY757905.1:1152609-1287609 GCA_963585895.1 Sepioteuthis lessoniana
TTGCATCGAAAAGAAAAAAAAAAGGTTCCAGACCGAGAATTACCTATTTATATTCAAGCATTAGTGATTTTCATGGCTGGTGAAGCAAAACAAAACAAATGACGTTTATTTTAGTATCGTCCTTTTGTATTAGAATAAAAATACATATTTGTGTGTCAATCAGGTGGTTCGTTTGCGAAATATGAGGCCATATAAACAGGAGCCGGCAAATAAATAGACACAAGGTGAAAGGAATAGAATCAGACGTCATACTCATTTTATCCGTTTGTTAGTAATTTCCTCGATTTTGTATGTTTGCCTATGATCGATTGAATTTCTCAATAAATACACAAGAAACATGTACAAATGTTTAAGCTAATATCAATGAACATTCTTTTTTCCCCCCCATTTATATTTACTAAAAATCTGATTTTGCTTTAATTTATTTACAACTTTTGTTTTTTTCTGTTTATCTATCAAGGCAACGACAAGCTCATCACCAGTTATCTTTTTCTGTATCTTTTATTTGAAATCTATCTATCTATCTATCTATCTATCTATCTATCTATCTATCTATCTATTTGTATCAAAGTCTGTTAATATCTATCTATCTATCTATCTATCTATCTATCTATCTATCTAAATCTGTTTATATCTTGTCTCTAGCTGTCTCTTTGTCTCTGTCTATCTTCATTGTCGGTTCATATAAATCTATGATTATATATATATATATATATATATATATATATATATATATATATATATATATATATATATATATATATATATATATATATATATAAACAGATTTACTTTGACGAAACGCTGCGCGGCATGCATATTTATCTATTTATTTATTTTATTTTATTTGCATATGCAAAAAGCATTTATAAAACCAAGACACGACATTAACAAACCCACATACATACATACATACATACACATTCACAAAGATAAACATGCACTTACATACATACATACACACATAACACAGTCATTTACAAAATAGATCCTGGAAGAATGGCACCGTATTTCACAGATCAAATTTCCCAATCCATTCACCCTATGAAGATCAATTCTATTATCATTTATTCCAATTCTCAGCATCAGCAGGGAAATTCCCGTTGACTGACTTACGTTAGATTCATAGATGAAAAGGTAAAAACCTGAGTAAAAATAAAACTCGCAACGCATTCACACACACACACACACACACACACACACACACACACACACACACACACACACACACACACACACACACACACGTGCGTGCGCATGCATGCATGCATGTAAATATATGTATATACATATATAGAAATATGCTCACATATTTATTTACAAATTCTGCTATATACAAACACAGATATATATGTGCATGTGTGTACAAACTCACAGGATATGTATATGTATTTATACCTATATATATATATATATATATATATATATATATATGTATGTGTGTGTGTGTGTGTGTGTGTGTGTGTGTGTGTGTGTGTGTGTGTGTGTGTGTGCAGTTCGGCAGCTCCATCCCTTTGACGTTTACTCTACTTGTCGCTGCGCTTCACTAAGCTAAGATTTGTAAATATCTGTGTGCGTCATCAAACTTCAGGCCTTAGTCTATAAAATGTTATCAGAATATAAAATTGTTACAATATGGGAAATTAATTCCTCAGAGAAAAGAAAATCGATGAAAAATTAGGTTCTTTCTTTTTTGAGGAGTGAGGGCAAAATATTTGTGATATATTTGCGAATATTCTGTAAAAGTTTGTGTTCCACCCATACGTAAAACCGGTATATTATGTATATATATATGTGTGTGTATGTATATGTGTGTGTGTGCGCGCGCGCGCACTCATGTGTGTTTGTGTGTTGCCAGAGAGAGAGAGAGAGGGGGGGAATAGAGAAATAGATATATAGAGGAAAATGTAGAGTGATAGTTATAGTAGATATTAAAATACGTGGGTATATCAATAAGTTCACAACCCGTCAAGTAGATAGGAGATGAATTTAGTGAATGATGTATATAATTAATATTCAGAATAGAATTTACTTTACTAATAAGGGAAATTGATGCTTTCGAAAGACGTTTTTATACATTTAAATATAGATTCTACGTACTTTAACCACGAGCCTAAACAAACATATACACACATAGGTGTCTAATATATATAAAAACATGCCATACGAAAGAATCTATCTATCTATCTATCTATCTATCTATCTATCTATCTATCTATCTATCTATCTAAAAAACGTCAGTCTAAAGTCGACATTTTATATCCAATGGTAAATGTGCACTTACACACGCACGCACACATTATATATATATATATATATATATATATATATATATATATATATATATATATATATATATATATATATATATAGAGAGAGAGAGAGAGAGAGAGAGAGAGAAAGAGAGCGAAAGAAAGATAGATTGATGTAGGCATAGATGTTATCTGTATATATATATATATATATATATATATATATATATATATATATATATATATATATGTGTGTGTGTGTGTGTGTATGTGTGTGTGTGTGTGTGTGTGTGTGTTTGTGTGTGTATAAAGTTTTATATTCTCATGCTTAGGAATTAACATTCCTTCTTATATTTTAATGTTAGTATCAATCTATCTATCTATCTATCTATCTATCTATCTATCTATCTATCTATCTATCTATCTATCTTGTGTGTGTGTGTGTGTGTGTGTGTGTGCGTGTGCGTGCGCGCGCTCGCGTGCTTATTTGAACACTAGTTTCCTATAAGACACACATTTTAAGATGTATATGTGTGATAAGATAATAATACATATCTGTGTTTTTTTTATGTAAAATATATTTTAAAATTTATCATAAACTCCTACTCAAATGAGTACATATGTGTAAAGGAGAATATTATGCCTAAAAAATATTTGTTCGCAAGTTTTTTTTTCGCTGTTGTTGTTTTCCTGTTTTTTTTTTGTCTTTTTTTTGTTTTGTTTTGTTGTTTTTTGTTTGATTTTTTATTTAAGAAAAATATCCATAAATAAATTTAAAGCATAGCCTTTTTTTAATATGATATTTTTGTGCACTTAAATCACATATGTTTGAAAGAAAAGTTAAGCGAGAACACAGTACACAGTCATATGCACGTACATATAAGCATACAACCAAATAGATACGTAAAGGATGAAAGCGAGAGTAAATGAAAGAAAATTATGTTTTACTGATTGTTTATCTGTCAAAACGATAGCAGCAGTTGTAAGCATGTTAAGAGATGTCATATGTAAAGTTTGATGTATATAGGTGCCTTAAAATCTCGTATGCACGTGTATATGTATATTGTGTGAAGATAATTTTACTGATATCGAGTGAAAGAGATGGACCAATGATCGTTGAGTGGCATCTCAGCTCGCAGCATATAAGCCTATTGATTGGCCGTGTGAATACATAAACGCACAGGTTGCAAGTTAGTGAGAGAGGAGGTTAGAAGTTAAATGCTGCTCCGTTTCCCAACGACGACACGACGACTACGACTGGCTCACTTACCCCTTCCATCTACATCTCCGTTCATTTTTATTGCCGGTGAACTGGAAGAGGGCATCACAATACGGTCACGGTCCCGGCATAGAATAATAGTATGTACTTGGAGTGTGTTACCTTCCTGACGACGACCACCACCACTACAAGAACCAGCAACAACCGTGTGACATTTTCATCGGTACCAACACTATTCTTCATATTGCAATTGGTAACATTCGAGTTAGTGTTTGGTGTGTTTTCAGCTTCGACCGAGGAGCTTCCCCGCCCTAAATTTCAATACGTTTCCAGTTCGCAAGTTTTTATCAATGAATGGGCCGCGCATATTCCTGGCGGTTTGGACGTAGCCCGACAAGTTGCCAAAAATAATGGATATCTCATAGTAAGGCCGGTAAGTAAAAAAATTAATTTGCAATTACATATGAAGTATTTTTACAATTTGTATTCTTTAAAATGTTTAATGTTTATGATGTTTTATTTTCCAGAAGAAGTTTGAGATAAAATTCAGCAACATGCTTAGCAAATTCGATAAAATTAAACCTTTAGGACAAGATTTTTTTCATTTATTTTTGTTTCCATTAAGTTTCAGTGAATTATTCTAAATTAAGCATCGAGTTTTTTGTGCTCTTAACTGTAAATAAAATAAATATCTACAAAGAATTAAAAAAATCAGACATTTGATTTTAATGCGTATATAAAAGTATGTTATTTTCATTTTCAATGCTTTTTAGGAATCTCTGCAGTAACATTTGCACTGTGCTCAAATTATGGACTTTTCGAATGCTTTTCATTCATTTTCGGGAATTTGCTTTGTATTTTGATTTTACAACACGTGTCAGACCCGATTCTTATGTTGTCTCTGGAAAATGATGTCTTTGTATTCATTCTTTTGTTTCTTTGTCATTTACAAACTTGATGAATATTTTGAACCTGATTTTTCTCAACAATGCTATCAAAGGTTGTTGTTTAGATGTTCATATTACAACTTAAATGATTAACACATGCACTTATTTGAACATAGATTTTTACATAAAAGCAAATGTGTGTGTGTGTGCGTGTGTGTGTGTGTGTGTGTGTGAGAGAGAGAGAGAGAGAGAGAGGGGGAGAGAGAAGATGTAAACCTATTTAAGAGAGAAGAAGGAAATGAATGTAAAAAATAGTAGCACCAAATTTTGATGTTGAAAAAGAAATAATAAAGAATACAATGAACACTTGGTATAATTGAATTCTGCCCCAAGGAATGATTTTTGAAAACACTAGGCACTAACTAATGTTATCAAACTGAATTATATACATTTGTGTATGTGTGTGTGTGTGTGTGTGTGTGTGTGTGTGTGTGTTATAGAGAGAAAGACAGACAGACAGAGATGTATCTAAACATGCTAATGTGTATATATATTTATACACAGAAGTATACAGATATATGTGTGTGTGTGTGTGTTTTCTTCTAATTGCATTATATATATATATATATATATATATATATATATATATATATATATATATATATATGAAAATATATTGAAATATATTTGTTGTAGTCTTAACTATATATATTCATACTTACATAGACATATATAAACCCACACGTACTTGCAAGTTCGTTCTCACACATACATATATACATACTTAAAGTGGTGTGTCGATGTGAACAATTGCCCAGTCGGCTGGGGCTGTAGAATACACTGACTGCACCTCTGCAGAGGGTAAGAACCCCCCCCCTAACGAGTGTCCTTGATATGAGACTAAACAATCTGATGGTGAGGTTCCAGCAATGCTGGAGCTTTGGGAATGCGGAGTACTCCTTCGTTACCATCGCTCCCAGGTACACTCTGACCCGGAGTGGTAGCACCTGATAGGGCCCTATCTAAGGGTTAAATAGAACTAATAGCATACTTATGCTAAACTGAATTGTTTGAGTAAACTGAATAGCTTCAAATAGGAATGTTTTTGACAATTAAACCGTACTTATATTTAAACTGCGTGCTCATGCTTAACTGAATTATTTCGAATAGAACTGTTTTTCGACATTAAAATTATATTTACACTTAACTGGATTGTTACATATAACTTCTTGAATAGTTTGAAATTAATGTTTTTGTCAATTAAACTGTGTACTTATGTTAAACAGAATTGTTTTAATAGAACAGATTATTTACATAAAATGGATTCGGCGTTAAATAACCTACAGAGGTTGATATGCCATAAAACCCACCAAACCAAAACCCACCATCAATGTGAACAAATATGAAAAAGTCATGTTTGAGGTGTTCCTGGTGTAATGGTTATTATCGCAGGTGACCTGAGTTCAAAACCTGGACCAGGCTGTTTATATTTCACACAGCACTAAATCCCTGGGGGAAAATATGCATCCGACAATTCTCCTGGCAATTGTGGGCGAATAGTAGGGCTGACTGGCTCTTAACCTTGGTATGACAACCGGTCTAGGAGAAAGAAAAATCTGAATTCAAACTCTGCTGAAAAAAATGACCTCGTGTCACCCCACTTATAGATAAGAACACGTCAAAGATTTTTATAAAAAGTTATTTTCTTCTAACCAAATATGCTAGATTTTTATTATTTCTAATGGAACATTATAACATCGTTATCATTAAGTATTATTTATTAGTAAATAACATTTAAAGTCTGTAAAAAAGAAAATACATATATATATATATATATATATATATATATATATATATATATATATATATATATATATATATATATATATAAGCACCTATTTATGTGTGTGTACATTCTGTTGTGCGTTTATGCTTATAATATAGATACATATACAGATATATGCATATATTTGTTATAATCTTAGCAGTATATGCAAACTCATACTCACGCAAAAACACACTCAAGTATGCACCCATACATGCATATATGAATGTGTTTATGCTTGTCTTTGTATATAATTACAAGCAAAGGCAAAGCATATGTATATATATACGTGTGTATGTGTGTATGTCTGAATGTTTCATTGCTTCATTTTTAAAAACTATAGATATATACTTTGATCAATACATATTAATTATTGTTTTTTATAAGACTTTACCACGTACAGATGCATGGATGCACACACGTACACACTCACATACACGCACATTTATTTAAAAGTCAGTCGGCTCACCATAGTCGATGGTAATCCAAAGGTTTCCTTTTAAATAGCTACTTCACCAAGGTGTAGGGATTGACGCTACTCCTTTCCTTGGATTGTTCCACTTACCCTTGATGCGTATCTTAATATGCTGAGTGTTAAGCAAGGAGGCATCAAGTACCATTTTTTGAGCCTTTGCTATGACTCGACCTGGGATTGAACCCCGGTCTCCCGAACTATTGGCTGAGACTCTAACCATTAAGCTTATATATACATATATGTATATATATTCCATGTTTTCTAGCCATATGTTATATTTGATATTATAATCATATACTGATTGTATACTTTAACCATATTGTTAAGTTTCCTGTCCGTTTTACTTGACGTCTTTCAATCTGTTTTCATTAACTTTCTCTTATTTAATCCTCTGAGAAGTTTGTATTCTTTAACATCGTTGAGAATTTTATGTTCTAGTTTTATGATTTTGTTTATTTGAGTTAAATATTACTTTTGTATTTCTTTTCTTCACCTTTAAACTTATTTTAACAGTCGACAAATTTTAATCGTTTATCAATACTTTTAATTCGTTGGTTGATTTTAGTATAAGTCTGATTTATTCCCTGTTCATTGTACGGATTATTTTCTCAGGATATGTAATTGCTTTGGTTTGATTTTGTTCAGTTGTGTTTTGTAGGTTATTTAATGCCAGATCCTGTGTACACAAAAACGCGCGCACACGCACATACAAATATATATATATATATATATATATATATATATATATATATATATAAAATTTATAAATGAATACTTTACAGGTAACTAGTTCTAAACGAACCTGAGATTTCTAGCTAACACTTATAGTTTTATTTGCTTACAGTTGAATGGTTTCAAACATTACTATCCAATACCAATAATTCAATTTAATATTAATCGGTTGTTTGCACACAATTACATCGTTTCAAGTATAGTAAATGATTAAATACTTCTACTTGACCCATAGATGGAACCCTAACAGATACTACCTATCCGGGTCAAAGCGGACCACGGAGAAATGGCAATGAAGGAACCCAACACATTCAATAAAGCTCCAGGACTACAGTCTCACCATGAGGTGATCCAGCGTCATATCTAGAACACTTATTGGAGGCTCTTACTCCTCAGTAGAGATGCTGTTGGTGTATTCTGCAAACCCAGTTTACTGGGAATCAAGATATGTTATAAATATTGTTGGTGAAATTTCTCTTGTAGTTATTTTTATGAAGTCGAATTATTGAAGTACCATTTCCGTGTATATATAACTTTAAGAGTCACACGGAGACCAACTTAAAGAGAAAATGTTGGGTATAACTAAAAGATTAGAGATCAGCATATATAAGAGAGCAGACTGAGGTAATTCTGTTATAGAAGTTGTTATAATATCAAAATTCTTCATGGTTCATAGCTCTTCGTCAGAGTAAAAAGAAAAAGAAAAGGACTGTACACATCCACTCTGAATACCAACTAACTGCTTTCCTACAGACTTTATGTGGCCCTTCTCTCTCTCCCTCTCTCTCTCTCTCTCTCTATATATATATATATATATATATATATATGCACCGGAATCCGCAATTTTCCCTCTTGCTTCGTAGCAGCCATCCAGTACGTACATGTTTGAGTCCTGGCCATAACATGCCAAAGCCATTGGTCCAGCAACGAGATGCACTCTTCTCTTTAGTAGCGTTCAACTAAGCATACAAACGGGGTAACAACCACTTAAACAACCAGCAATTCTCAGAGACAACTTTTATCAACTTCGCAGCTCGTCCTCAGACAGAGCTCCACACTATTCCTGACTGCACAAGTGTGCAAACCCAGCAAATCCATAGCAACTCCATAGGCGTCTTACCAACCAAAAATCTATGCAGCTAGGGCCATATCAGTGTCGCCATCTTTCCACTAGCGTCACAAATATATCCTCTCATCCCACGTACAGTATGAGACATTACGTCGTTATCTGCCACACCAGAGCTGAATTTTGACCTTTCGGCTATTAGTCCATACCAGTTCCTATCAATAGTAAACCAAAGAAAAGAATGCAGATCCACGCCATTCATAAAGCTAGAAGGAAACCAGCCATATCTTCAAATCCTGTCAGTCTATCGACAACTCATTCCAGTCCACGCTACGCATGCAAAGTCGAAGGCCTCAGTACCAACGTAGCTTTCTTTCAACCATTAAATATCCAGACAACAAAGTACATCCATAACAAAAACTAGAACCCTCTGTCGAACGAACCTTTTTCTATCAGAATTACCTCTTTATTATTATTATATTCAGGAATATATGTTCTTGTTTTTAACATTGATGTTTTTCACTTCTTTACTCCTTATCGTCCGCTTGTATCCTCCCTGCATTGGGGAGCACCAATAATGACAAAGTCCTTAAACAACAAAACTGAAATTTAAAAAAGAAAATAAAAATAATGAAAAATTTTAATAGAATTGTTCTCATTAAACACTAAGCTTAAAAGGAAAAACCCGAGAAAAGACAGAATTTAGATTATAGGGTTTGATTGTAAGACACGACACTGACCACCAGAATCAAAGTCGTCATGGAAGGAATCAAGAAAGTCTTTTATCCAGCAGGGAACTTAAAATGGCTGTTTATGACAATTAGGAGGTCTCAGCTTCTTTTACGCTTCTAAGAGACCATTTGGCTAGTGAAAGGGGCCGGTACACTTTCAAAAAAGGTGTTTTATATAAATGATATAAATAACAACAATTAAGCCCCATTAATTGAAATGCCACTTGTCGAATAATCGACGAAAATATACCCATCAACATTTATAAGTAAATGTAATTGTTCTCATAATAATACTAAAATGTTCTATAATAGCAACAATAATTCCTGTTCATTGGCCTAAATTTAAGCCAACTAAAAGTTAGTCTGTGAAAGTTGATGACCTTCTTAATAGATGACAATTTTTTTTTTTAATTCTTTCCTCTCCCTTATTTGGAGTAAAATTAATAATATACATGTTTAAAGGAATCGAAACAACCACAAGATATGAGCACAATATTCTTCAATAATCCAATCAATATATTTTAGATTATGTCTTAACTTTTTACTAATTAATCTATTTTACTACAGATAGCCACTGTTGACTTAGACTTGTTAAATAACTAATTCCCTGGGTTATTGGCGCTATAAAGTCTTCTAGGAATACCTGAGATATGCTAAAACTGTCTGTGTTATGATTGTATACGTGTGAGTCTCAGACATTTTTAATAGAATCCCTCAACATATGCTTAGTGCAACGAAAACGACCGGCAAATGCAAATATTTATTTCTATATGCAATAAACGATCACAAAAAAGATTAAAATTTGCATTCTAAATTCAATGAGATTGGCGGTTGTTTTAAATAAAGGAGTGAACTCCATAATGGGCATCAAATAAAATCAGATATTTCTTTCTTTCTGTGTGTGTGTGTGTAAGAGAGAATGAGAGATTATATGTCAACTGATCATTCTCTATACACATTTGTTTACCTAAAAAGATCATATATATATATATAGCGATAGACATACCTACATGTATATCAATATGAAGTTCGCTCCTAAAATAATGCTCTCTGTTTTCACGGAGGCTGCAACTGATGCAAGAAACACATTTGGATTGAACAAGTTTTCAACTACAAAACATTGTTTTCCTCTTAGACACCAACATTGTCTATGCATTTTTGCCAGTGATAGACAAACACTTTCATGCCCTTCGAGTAAAAAATATGCACCAGTGTAGGTGACCTATTTTTGTAACAGTAATATGACGGTGTAATTGTCAAGAAAATGTTGTTTGCGTAGTCGCTCTTTCACTGGTCCGATTTGTGTGAATCGAAGGTCACTTCACTTAGTGATTTTATAGACGCTGAATGTTTCTTGTTTTTCACATCTTTGCCATACCACCGATTCATTTTTTGTTGAGAGAGAAAGAAACATTATAAAATTGGAGACATTACTTTCAGAATAACGTTCTTTGCAGACTTCTGTTTATTACTACCAAAATGCATAACAGGAAGTTACGATATAGGAAAAAATGCTTTGTAGCTGAAATTTCCCTCTATCTTAATGTATTCCAAGTATCTGTTGTAGTTAATGTGGAAATAAATAAGAGGTTTTACTATCAGAGCCTCATATATATTCTAGTCTATCTAATTGTCGATGTAGATAGATATATAGGAATGTCAGAAGTCATACGTCTTTGTATTTTCATTATGTCTTTTTTTATATAAACTTAGATTTATATTTCTTACGCGTTAAGGACTTCATCAGTTATGCAATAAAGATGTAAAGGTTTTTCATTTTCTTTGTTTGATGCCAAAGCCATTCTCCTAGAAGAACAGTCGTGGTACTATTCAACCCATAGCTGGGAGGATAAGGGGGTTCATACCTTTCCCAAGGGTATTTGTCCGAAAGTGAACGTAATAGCGCGACTGAAGTCCGAACTCGCTTACTACGATTTCGCAGTCCATCGCTTTAACCATAACACCACGATGACCCCCTAAGGTTTTTCTAATGAAGTGATTAACACTTCCTTGACCAAAACGTTATACTCGAGGTGATCACTTCCTCGCTTAGACCATTTCGCTTGCTAAACCCTCAGCTATAATTAGATTAGGAATTAACTTTTTACCTTCATTGTAAACAATGTATGAGTGATGTATAAGTGAATAAACGAAATGTTCTAATGCTGCATAATAGCGGCTGAGACCTATCAATACCTTGTTGTTGCTGTTGTATGGAAAGAGGTACGCGCGTATGAGTTTATTCGAAGATGTAACTAAATAATAAAATGAATCAAAATATGATAAGAAAGAAAGAAAGAAAGAAAGAAAGAATAGCGAAAGATGGTGAACAAAGCAAAAAAGAATAAACTAAAAAACGAAAAAGAAAACGAGGATCAGCCGGAAGGAAATCTGTGGAATGAAAGGAAATCGAAAAATAAGAAGAAAGTAAAAACTGAATGCCAGTTGCTGTGCTTTGAAAATCTTCGTCCAACAAGAAAGTCACGTTCAAACAGCCACACGACGACGATAAACTTTTTCTTCGTTGAAATACCGAAAACGTTTCTTTTTCTTACAGCAACATTATTATTATTATTATTATTATTATTATACTCGTCGCGAGTTTTAGCCACCAGTTCTAACTGGTGTTTTTTTTTTTTTCATTGGATTCTAAGTAACAACAAGTCTTTTCAGTTCTCTCCGATTCTTTTAAGTATCTTAGTTTATTCTAGAAGTGCTGTGATCTGGATGTCACCATCTTTTACAACTTTTCTGTTCAATAGTAAGATTCAAGTATTTGTCTAGCTTTTCGCCTCCCTTTAATTTCACTCTCTGGTCTGTTGACATAAAAAATGTACGAGATGAGAAGTGTTTTCTTTCTTGTTAATCAAAACTTGCTCGGGTCTTCATCATTTCTATTTTCATAATTTCACTAATTGCAAGTTTTTCACTCCAACGTTTGCTGTTGGTCTTTTCCTAGCGTCTCGGTGACTGTAAGTCTTCTCAGATCTCCAAAACTTTTCTTAGTATTCTAACTTATCTCAACGATGCTGTAGTTTAGTTGGTATCGATGTGTTCTCCGATTTCCAACTTTTCCTGTCTCCTTTCCAATCGTTTAGGGACCTTTCCAAGCGCGCCAATTACAATTGATATCACCGTGACCCTCATGTTCCACTGTCTTTTTAGTCCTCTGGTGAGGTTTGAGTATTTGTCTCTCTTTTCACTTTCTTTGATCTTCAGTCTTTGGTTCACTGGGACGACAAAGTTCAGTATACAAGTTTTCTTTTCTTTTTTTTTTTTCTTTTTTGCTAAATATCATTTGGTCTGGTTTCTGCTAGGGACGAAGTGATCTAGTTGTTTCTCAAAATTTTATGTGTCTCATTCTCTCGGGCGGATTCTGGGTTGTGCATATACCATTTGGTAGTATGGTCAGATTTCAATTTCTTGCACAATTGCCAGTGGATAACTATCCCCACCCAGTCGTGTCTTGTATTATACTCTTTTTACGCTAGTTTGCTGTATTTGCTTATTATGTGGTTAATTGTTTCCTCTTCGTCACCACATAATCTACACTTCCTATTCTGTTACGTATCATCAATACTCTCTTTAATATAATTGGTCCTTATGGCGTTTTCTGTGCAGCAATTTGAAGGGATTCAGTTCCTCGCTGAAGATTTCTTTTTCGTAACATGTGTTGGTCTTCTTGTGTGAGATTTTCAGTTTGCCACTTCAAACATTCACACGGTTGTTTTTCTTCCCATTTCTCTGTCTTAGTTTTTATAGCTGTTCTGTTTGTCTTTATGTTGTCAGTGCCGTTAATGGCCGCTGTAATTTGTCTTTCTTTGCTCTTTTTAATGTAATCCTCGATTCGTTGTGTTGATGCATTTAATGCAGTCATCAAAGCTGGCGATTCATTTTCCTCCTTTTTTCGACACATTTTGTCTGTCTGTATCCTCACTCGAATGTTGGGCCTTGTGCCAGTTCATCAAATTTCTTGTCCTTTAATCCATTTGCCTGAGTTCCTTCCTTGTCCATTTTAAGAATGGTCCCAAGTATCATACAAGGAGGACTGCTTCCTTTGATGAGATTTCTACTTTGTTTCAAGAATTTATTCACTTCGTCTGAGATACTCTTTTTTTTTCTTTTTTCTTTCATGTCCACTTGTTCGATTGTGTCCGTTTCCATTATTCCCAAGTATTTGTAATGTTTCTTCTCTCCAGGCATTGTGATTCTTTCTTGATTTTGTAGTTCTCTTCATTTCATTATTTGTCTTCATCCACTTTTCATTATGAGTATGGCGAATTTTTCTACACCAAATCCTATTCCTATATCCTGGCAATATATTTTTGCTGTTTGTATTTCATTTTTTTACAGCTTGATGCGTCTATTTACATAAGGGGATTAATCTTTTCTGGCGATTTTGTAAATTTGCAGACCCCAGTGCACTTCTTAGATATGTAATTAAGTGGCATCATCGCTTTTAAAAAATGAAATGGCGAAAGCATATCTCCCTGCCAGAAGCCTCTTTGGATTTTCCCCTCGACCAAAGATTTTCCTTCCGCTGTTAATTCCAGTTTCCGTGGTTTCCGTGATGGATTTTATGACTTTGTCGGGTATCTTGTACATTTTCAGGCTATTTTCTTTCCTGATTTGTGGGTATATATCATAGTTCTTTTTGTTGTCATTCCACGGCATAGCAACATTTTTCCGTCTCGCTTTGCTCTCCTTGAGATTGTATTGATCAATAAACACTTAGTCACCAATTCCTCTTGTTCCCTTCGGTCATCCCTTCTGCTCTTCTGGAAACAGTCCGCAGCATGCAAGCGAGTAATGGTTCTCTTCTTTAATCTACGAATTTAGCATTTTCTATTACATTGGTACACATGTTGTCGCTTTATCATTGCAAGAAATAGTTAATTTTTTTGGTGGGGCTGGATCAGAGTAGTTTTCCCCTTAGTTATCCATTCGGGTATGCTTGTCTCTTCTAGGCACCTACTGAATTCAAGAGTCACTCAGTCATAAATAGACGTGATGTCAAAATCCATGTATGCCATCTTGGCCTGGTGTTTTCCAATTCGGTACTCTTCTGAGTGTTGCTCTGAGCGATTCCAGATGTTTGTCTACCTCAGAGCCTTCTTCGAGTCATTGTTATTTATCCATTTTTTTCTGTTCCCATATTTTACTCCAAAATTGTTTTACTTGCTTTGCATCTCGTTGTTGATTTGTTTTCGTACATTTAACGTTAAGTTGTTGGTAGAATTTTCTTCCGTTATTTTGGAATATCCTGTGTATTGCTTGACCCAGTCTCAGTATCTTTTAAGTTTCCCTTTCGCCAATATCTTTTGATTTATATTTTCTAGTTGCATTGTCAAACTTGACTGTTTTGTTTTGGTCTTTTCATCCTAATATATCCCTGTATGTTTTTCCTTCCTAAGAACTTTTACTTGCTGTTGCAGTTTCTATACCTATCCTTGTAGCCTAATTTTCCATCCAGGTTTTGTATTTCTGCTCGAGTTCCTTAGAATAATATCGATTTTATCACAGATTAATTTCGCTCCTACATAAATTAGTTCCTTTACTTCAGTTATGTTGCCCGGTGGGATATGTGTTAGTAATTTGTTTATCTTTTGGCTTCTATCCTGGCTTTTTCCAGTCTTGGTTCCTGATGGATGATAATGTTGTCTTCTTTTCAGTTATGATTTTCTTTATTAACTCAACATTTATTTTGTCTTCTTGTGTTAACATTTGTTTTATGATTCTGGGATGTGTAGGGTTTCGGTTTCTTTTTTTTTTTTGTGTGTTTCAATTTGGTTAGTGGCCACTTGATTTTCTGTATTCAGAGTTTCGATTCGGATTGAGGGATCTTCTTCATATTCTTCCCTATTTACTTATTCATATATTTCTGTTATTTCAAGGTCAGAAAAACAACCTTTCTTCCATATCATTCTAGCTTTGTCAGCATGTTTTTGGCTTGTCGTATTAAATCTTGTGGATTCTGCCCAAATTTCTATCATTCTTTTCCAATAACCTCTTTGTGAATGATTGCTCTTATAATAACTATGAAGTACATTTGTATTGTATTCTATAGTACATTTTTTGCTGGTATCTCTCAGTTGAGTCGTTGTTTCGGTGGTTGTTTGTGTACCTGAAATAAGAACTTGTTATTATTATTAATAATCCTGGAGAGTTTTTTACATCAGCGTTAGCTGATGGTCTTTCACTGAGGTTTGAGTGACCGCAAGTCTGCTCTCGGTATTCTGGCCGATCTCAATGATGCAGCAGTTAGGCGGTCTCCACTCGTCCTCTTATTTCCAAGTTCTCCAGTCTCTTTACTCATTCTTTGTGACTGTTCCAAGAGCTCCAATTACAATTGGTATAATCCTCACTTTCATGTTCCACACATTCTTCAATTCCCTAGCAAGGTATTTATCCTTCGGGGTATTTATCCTCCTTTTCACTTTCTTTCAATTTTACTCAGAGGTTAACCGGGACAGCAAAGTCCACAATTTTGTTTTTGATTATTAGGTCATCTGAACGAGCTTATGAGTTCCGATTGTATGTCAAAATCCCAGGACAGATGTTGGGTTGTGCAGATACCATTTGTTCGTATGATCAAATTCAAATTTCTAGCACAGTTTCCAGTGGATCACTTTGTCCATCCAGTCGTGTCTAGTCTTATACTCTTTCTGTGCTAATTTGCTGCATTCGCTTATCATGTGATTGATGGTTTCATCTCTGTCACCACATAACCGGCATTTGCTATTTTGTTGCATCTTTTCTATTCTTGCTTTGACGTGGTTGGTTCTTATAGCGTTGTTTTGAGCTGCTATCAGGAGAGATTCAGTTTCTCTCTTAAGGTTTCCTATTCTTAGCCATGCCTATATTTTCTCGTGTTGGATGTTGCTTATTAGTCGCTTAAAACGTCCATAGAGTTGTTTTTCTTCCCATTTTTGCTTTCTGGTTATTGTCGTTCTGTGGGCCTTCATGTTGTCAGCATTTTTTATCGTGGCGGTAATCAGTTTTCCTCCACCCTTTTGTATGTAGTCTTCAAGTCGTTGTATTGATGCGTCAACGCTGACTTCAATACTGGTAAGTTCATTTCCTCCTTCTTTTCTTGACTCATAAAATCTGTCAACGTCATCTCTGGGATGTAATGCCTTATCCATGATTATTAGTCTTGTTCTCTGGTCCATTTGCTTAAGTTCTTCGCTGGTCCACTTCAAGAATGGTCCTGAATATCTTACGAGGGGGACAACCCAGGTATTTATTCCTTTAATAAGGCAGACACGCCCTCCTGTCGGTAAAATAAAAAAAAATTCCTGAGGAATGGTATTGGTGGAAGTAGGCTAACACGAATCTTTTATCTCATCTCACAATATAGAATTTCTCTATCACTCTCTCACTCTGTCTCTCCCTCTCTCTCTCTCTCTATATATATATATATAGATAGATATCAATATGAAGAACAAATTATTTTCTCTATGCTGTTTTAATTTCTTTCGAACCTTTATGGCTTATGTGATACAAAAAACAAATATTTGCTCTTGCAAGTATTTAAAACTGCGTTTATCATGAACTTTTGTTATTTTATTTAATAGTTTGGCAACCATTCCATTTTTTACATTAATAACGTCTCTCATTCTCTGTATCTTGCTTTATATATACATACATATGTGTATGTGTGTCTGTGTATATATATTTCTCATTGTGTGTGTGCGTTTGGGGGGTGGGGTGAAAATAAGCATTAAAATCATACTATGCATGTTTTCTGTTAATTTAAACTTATCTTTAGATCGGCCACACACACACACACACACACACACACACACACACACACACACACACTCAACAATTTATAACCATTGAATCGTAGCTTATCATCACCAAATGAATTAGAGGCTTCTGTACTGAGAAAATAGTAAAAAATGAATGTCTTATGATCAAGAAACCTGTGTTTAGATGCATTCTTCTCCGTTCGAATGGTGACTTCTTTTGAAGAGAAAATAATGATTTAGAAAGTTCTAGCTTACATATACATACATACACACATATTCACTCAAACACACACGCGCATACATACACACGTACACAAATATATATATATATATATATATATATACGAATGTCGACTGAAAAGTTTAAACACTGAAAAGTCCACATGTGTACGTCATATCAACTATTGTTAACTTTTTACCTATGAGATCCGAGCATTACAGTTCCTGTGTAGACCGAAATGTGGGCTACGTTAAAAAATAAACCTTATTTAGTCACATTCTATGAGAGTATCTTGGCCAGCTAATAAACTTTTCAGTTGAACGCCGCTATATATATATATATATATACACGAGGATCATTAAATATGCTTCCTGTCTTTTTTCGTATGGGCACTTTTATTGATTGTACACACATGAAACTAGTCCTCTTCGAAGTAATCTCCTCCGGCTGCAATGCACTTGTTGTACCATCCCAACAATTTCTGGAAGGCCCCATGGAAGTCCTCTTGTATGAGCGTGTCAATGACCTTCGTCACTGCTTCTTTCATCTCCTCAATTGTCTCATAACGACAGCCTCTGAGCTTAGGGAATAACCAAAAGTCACCAGGAGCAAGGTCTGGACTATAGGGAGGCTGAGGAACTGTCTTGATGCCCATCTTGGTCAAATAGTCTGTGACAAGGATGGAATTGTGGACTGGTGCATTGTCCAGCTGGAAATGCCACTGACCCGATTTGAAGAGTGCTGGCCTCCTCCGACGGAATCCCTTTCTGAACTCCCTTAAAACCTCAACATAGTAACCCTAACCCTAACCCTAACCCTTTAGCCAATCAACTCTGGTGTATTGATTGTCTTACTCCTCCCACACCTCCCATCATCCCTCACAAACTCCCTGGCTTCCTTGAATCTCTTATGCCACTCAAAGACTGATGCTTGATTCATGCAAGATGGCCCAAAAGCAGTCTGAAGCATTCCATACGTTTCTGTGGCATTTTTTACATGTTTAAAACGGAATTATATTACATATCGTTCTTCTAAAGTGTCCTCACATCCAGATTGCATTTTTGAAGTTCACCAGCTGTGACAACCAGGCTTTAGTATGGTGTATTCGAATTCCTGCTGTAGCTGTTCCTTTGAACCTAAAATCATAAAAATTGGTCAGTAATCTCATAAGATGTATAACAATATCATACTGAATTTTCAAGAGTCTATGACAATTTAAAATGCCTGTACAAAAAATTCAGGAAACTTATTGAATGCACCACGTGTATATATATATATATATATATATATATATATATATATATATATATATATATATATATATATATATATATAACACTCCCACTATTTCTATTACCCACAGACGTATCTTTCTACACACTAGCACACACGAAACCTCTCTATGACAAATCAACTAAGTTAAGAATACTGATTATACAAACCACATCAAAACCATTAAAAATCTCACTAACATCTCGAAACGCACCAACATCATAACCACTTCTCCTGCAACCATATATTCCATCCCATATAAAGATTGAGACAAATATTGCATGGCAGAAAACCACCGTAGTCTAGAAAAAAAGATTTACGGACATTAATGATCAATTAGATTAAATGACGACCGAAATGCCCTTTTTTCCACAGGTTAGATTTCACGTACACTTTCAATTTTTCCCAGGCCAATTTAATTAAACCCATATATTGCAAAAACCTCGTCGACCGTTAGAATCTGCTGCGATCTTACTTTCTAAACATATTAAACAACGATCCGGTTTCTACCGGTTTTTACCATAAATACCATGCATTAAGCAAATTTTTTTTTATAGAAACACTGTAAAAATTAGTTATTCCTACACTAATAATATTTCTAAAATTATATGAAACCATAAAATTAATAGATAAATTAGATATGGATAATATGAGGACTACAATAGTGCCTTGTAATAAATAATGCCCCATGGGAGGAAGGTGTTACTCCAAAATGTGGTATATGAAGCTAATATTTTTCCCATGGAAAGTAGTAATGAAGAGAAGGTCTACATTGGAATCTCCGCAGGAAATTGGAAAGAGTGATTCTATAACTATAAACATCCCTTCACTAATCTGCTACTTAGAAACCAAACAGTCTTATCAAGGTGGTTTTGGAGTTTAAAAGAAGGTCGACAAACTCCTCAAATAAAGTGGAAATTTATTAAAAAAATCTTTGACGAAGGAAAGTTTTGACTGTAGATCCAACTTTTGCCGGGAGGAAAAATAAGTATAATTAAATATAATGTTACTAGCCAGTTATTAAATAAACGGAATGGGCTAATTTTCAAATGCCGACATAAAAATTGGTTTAAACTAATATGATAATGGTTATGAAAAGAAAAATGGATAGGAATAATTGGAGAATGAAGGTTATGATGTCAAAATGGGTGAATTAAGGTCAGGATAGCAACTTTTACGAGGATACTGATAGTAATAAACTTTCCATACAAGAGCATACTAACGATAATAATAATTAACGTGAATAATAAAAGCAATAATATGAATATAAATTAAATTGGCCATAGAGCATGGTATTTTTTTAAGTTGGGAATAATTAACAGTTTAACAATAGGATCTAATACATGTTTAATCGATAGTAAAAAAAAAAGTTGGCAACAATAGTCGAGGGTGACCCGAAGGCTCCCTTTTCGATAGCTACTACACCAAGGTGTAGGGAAGGGCGCTACTCCTTTCCCAGGATTGCTCCACTTTATCCTTGATCCGTACCTTATAATGCTGAGTGTTAAGCAAGGAGGCATCAAGTTCCATTTTTTGAGTCTTTGGTATGACTCGACCTGGGATTGAACCCAGGTCTCCCGGGCCATTGGCAAACACTCTAACCGCTAGGCCAATAGTCGAGTAAAAATATCAAAATATCAAAATAACAATACACGAATTAAGGAGAGAATAAAGTAACTAGTAATTTAGAAAGGAAAAATGGCCGCTAAAATAAGTCTTTTAAAAAAGATATGTCTGGAATTAGGAATATAGTACTTCCTTGCATCGCTAAATAAGATATAAATAAAGAAAAGAATAAATAGGTAAAGTGATACTAGCGGCTAAACGAAGAAACACGTAATGGCGACAAGGTCTAATTCGGCTTCCTTGGATCGTCCACCTCTTCTGAAACGGCGGCTTTCGGTTTGTTTTTAGCTTTTTAATGAGCAGTGTTTGTGAATATCTCTTTTCATTTTGTTAACGCAATCTGATGAAGCAGGCCGCTCTCGGCGGCCTGTCGAAATAAATTTATAATAGCATGATGACAGTCCGTTAAGTTTTATTTCCAATTTATAATATATATACATATATATATACTCTTTCTCATAGCTTTCATGTGGTGATTAATGTATAGGGTGCGATAGCTAAATTGTCGCCATTTGAAATTATTGATGTTATGTTAGAAATAGACATTGGCGGAATCCGACAGTTGTCTGCTTATTAAGCCATGGATTAAGTTTTGAACACTGCGTGTATCCTGATTCAGAGCATTGACTCTCTGACAGTTGAAATATATTTCGTTTCTAAGTAGACCTATATTTCATGGGTTAGTCAGAGGTAGCTGTGTGTGTGTGTGTGTGTGTGTGTGTGTGTGTGTGTGTGTGTTGTTCATATGCCCTTATAATAATACTTTCATGTGGGAATATGATTTGAGACATAACGTCACCATCGCTAGTGAACACCCCAAAAATCAATGATCTTAACTGAGTGTTTTGTTTTCATTAATATGAATATGAATCTGTCCTCAAATTCACACCAAAACACTTTGAAATGTTCACAGTGGACATCCGGCGTGAATGCCATGCAATGCAGCCGGTCATTTTCCAAATTTCTGGAAAAGTGAATCGCGTGATAGTGCTGCTTTCCTCACAGACAGTGTCCAAATGACTGTAGTACGCTACACAGTAGACAAAACCTAAAACAAAGCGCGTGGCCTCAAACTCAACACAGAGATTCATATCAAGCCCCGGGCGGAGGTAGTTCTTCCCAGAATCATTAGTGTGACAGCCGGAAAATCTTACATCTGTCAACAGGGCCTTGTGCCATGCTAAACAAGCAACAGAATCCAGTCTTGGCTATCAAAAATTTCTACGATCCATGACATCTGGCTGTCTCACTTCACAGATTGCAACACTCTTGTTTGTTATGTTTGAGCGAGATACCAATAAAACTCCTTGCCACGCAGAGATAAATTAAAGCCAAGGATAACGGTAAAATTTACTAGTCTAAGCAAGGAGACCGTCGGAAAGGCTTACAGGAGATTTTGAAGTCGTCTGGAGGCCGTGGTTAGGGTTAGGGTTAGGATCTTGCGTAATTTAGACGACAGTGTGTGAGTGTGCGCATGCCTGTGTGCATGTGTCTGTGTCGATGCGTTTACATGTATAAGATATAAGCAAATATTCTGGAACAAATATGAAAATTATCTGTGCATATAGATACAAAGTTTTATGAAAATTTAGTTTATATTTGAGTGAAGAAAGGTGTGTGTATCTTTTCTGGATCTGGTTATAAACGTGAAAAGTCCATTTCATTCAAAATCGTCTGGTCAAAATATCAATTATATCAAACAACTACAACTATTGTTTACCTAAATATAATCTATACCCGACCACATTTCCAGGATCAGATTCATTCTTTACTTATCTATCTCCCTATCTGGGCATCTATCACAAAACAATGGCTTGACTGAAAGTAAGCATATGTATTAAAATATATGTGGTACTATACAAGTGAGAGCACGCGCACACAAACGCATATGTGTATGTGAGTGAAAACCCAACAGAGTAGTATTACAAAGGCATATGAACTAGATGCACACACACACACACACACACACACACACACACACACACACACACACACACACACACACTCGTCTACATGGGAACGAGATAAATTTCAAGTGTCAGAGATTCAATGCTCGGAATCAGGATACACGCAGTGTTCAAAACTTAATCCATTGCTTAATAAGCAGACAATAGTAGGATTTTACCAATGTCTATTTCTAAAATGACATTCACAGACAGAAATTAAGATTCGACCGTTGGTCAGCGCTAATGTAGGCTTAATTTTCAAAGGTACGTGATTGTTAGGTAAATAATGCTAATTTTTATCGGATCTCTCCCCAGACAGGAAATACACAAATTCTATTCAACGAAATACTTTTTAAAAGATTCTTTAGGAAATTCAATATTGACAGCAAACCCTAAAGAATGGCTCAAAGTACCGTTGGAGTTCAATAAATGATAGATTATAATACTGAATTTCCCGACAAGTGTTCATCATTAACTCTAAACAGTCTTCCAACCTATCTTGCACTTGATCCCGTCATGTTCTTGTAAAATAAACAAAACTCGATTTACATAAAGATTTCTAAAGTAAGAAAGGTTTTCGAATATCGATATTCAATTATGGATGCGTATATGATGTGATTATTACTGGTGTGGAAAAAGGAGTCGAAGAGATGATTTCAAGTCGAAACTGATTGCGTTCAGTTTTTTACAAATGCCCTGGGGAAATGCATTTATCAATTATTTTATACCTTGAGATGATTGAAATTGATGGTTATCCTTGGTTCTCTACCAATGATTGACAAACAGTTTAAAGGGAGGATAACTAAATTCAGTCGGGAGTCAATGCTGGTACCAAGCTCAGAGAAAGAAAAGTGTTAGTCATAGAGATAACGTGACTGTTTAATCAAAAGACTAATACAACAATGATGGAGATGACTAAGAGATTCTAATACAGATAGGAAACAGTGATAAATCAGTATTTAATCAAGTATAAAATATCCTTATGTAAATGTGTTAATATTCATTCTCATCATTAACCAAATATCTTCCCGGTCTGAAGATGATGAAAAGAGATAGCAGAATGCAAAGAAAATAAACTTGATTTACTTTTTTTGTTAATCAAACATTAAGGGCCTGACTTGAGGTTTTTTTAGAATGATATTCCTCGTTGATACCTTTAAATCGTCTCGTAAGTTCAGCAATTACCTGATCATCTCATTTCTCGTCCGAATTAACACGTGAAAATTTATATAAGAATACTCGAATATTGAAGCTTTAAGAATGACGTCTGTTATCAAAAAGCATATCTCTCTCTCTCTCTCTCTCTCTCTCTCTCTCTCTCTCTCTCTCTCTCTATCTATCTATCTATCTATCTATCTCTCTCTCTCTTTTACACACACACACACACACACACACACACACACACACACACACACACACACACACACACACACACACACACACACACACACACACACAGAGACAAGATTCACTTCCTAAACTTATGTTTCTACCTACGTTCGCTGTTGGTGACTAAAGATTACAACCAAATCGAAATAAAGATAAAAGAAAAAACATTTTACTTTTTTTGTTTGCCTCACTGATTCGCTGATTAGATTAACAACAGCTGTTCCCAAATTCTTCTCTCAGTAGACATTTTACTAGATATTTGTGGTGTCTTCATATTTCTATTTTCTTTCAAATTTGAATCGTTTAAAACCATTTATATTTTAGATTTTTGGTTCCCTTCTTTTTTACTTATTTCGAAATTTGACAGGGTTGTATTTATCTACTTTTGGTTTGTACATATTTATATATATTCCTTTTGCTTAGCTAAATTGCTGTTTATTGCAAAGCCATAAGCTTTTTGTATCTAAAATTGATCATTTTTCATCGTTCTCTTTTGGATAGGAATTTTCTTGCTGGAATCATTTTCATTGTTTTTGGTATGAAGTTGTTGCCTTTATTTGAAAATATTTCCCGTATTTTTAGAGGGAAATTGACTTTAATTGACCAATGCATCAAATTCATTTATTCATTTATTTCTGTCCCTATACTTGCATCTTTTGCTGTTTGTACATATCCCCAATCCCAATACAAGATATTTTCAGTGACTTCAATGAATTAAATAGATCTGTAAGAGTCCATTTTACTGATTCATTAACTTTCATTCTGTATAATTGAGGAATCCGTTCCCAACATCATTGTAACACAAAACTGTTATATATGCGAACTTACGTTCGTTTTATCACGACCAGCAGTTATAACATGAGGAAGGTTGTAATGAATCATTCTCGGCGTGGACAAGACCATACTTGTTTCCTTTTAACGTATTTGTATCATATTCATGCTTTAACAAAATAATCTGATTACGTGAAATGTAACTTCTCTCATCTCTTATGCGTCACTACCAACAACTTCAACTTGACCCACCAAATTGAGCCCTGTTAATGTCATTCAAGTATTAATCATTTGAATTCACTGGCGATCAGTAAAACAGAAATGGCTGACAGTGACATCACTGAAGCAATTGAAATATTCTCCCTCAATAATCAATCAAATGTCGTCTTTCTGTATCAACCAAAAATGGGGATTGATACATAAAAGAATTGCAATAAGAAACTGATCTTTCTTCATTTTGTTACATAAAAATTAAATAAGTTCTTGGCAAAAGCAGCTTCCTCATATAGCGGTTTGTTTATATATATATATATATATATATATATATATATATATATATATATATATATATATGTGTGTGTGTGTGTGTGTGTGTGTGTGTGTGTGTGTGTGTGTGTGTGTGTGTGTGTGTGTGTAAAATGCTTTATTTCTGCAGCCAACATATCAGCACCAAATGAACCATTCCTTTTATTCAGAAAGAACGAGGTTAACACGTAGCAATGAAAATCTTCTTAATTAGTTAAGAAAATAATTGAGAAAATATCTTAATTGATTTTGACATGATTCTTGATTTTTGTGCTCAAAACGAAAAAATAATGGTCTCTCATTTTTGTTTTTTAATCTTCCGCACACGTTTATGGCCGCCCTATTTATCTCGATTAGAAAAAGATTACGATTGGCTGCATTTTCTTTCTGAAATGACAATTTCAGCCGTTTTTTGAGTTGTTTTTAGGCTGAAGTAAAATATCGAATTGCTGGCAGTTGTGATTTCCCCATGGATTTCAAGCAATAATGTCAAAATATCACAAATAGTAAAAATTAAGAATCTCAACTTGGAGTTAAATGGCATAAAAATTCTGAAATTGTGCGGGGCTCAAATTATTAACAAATCATTTTATGCAATTAAAAAAATTAGTAATTTGGTTTTGTACTTTAAACTGGACAAATAGCAAAACTGCTTTTGATAAAATACATTTAAAAAAAAAAAACTTTGTCTATACATGGGTTGAAATTTTTATTCATCTTGCAGCATATTTGAGTCGATTGATTTGAGATCTTTTTCGAATCCCCTGCAAATCAAAGTGTTCAGATGATGAAATTATTTATATAAATCTTTCCTGAATTTGATTTTGTCTGGTTTAAAGCTAAAATATTAGAGCTCTGTTTGAGGATTAAACCCTTGCAATAGTTTGAGAAACTAACTACTGATGTAACAGAAACTACCTTGTGTATTTGAGCTCATTAGATCTAACAAAAGTCATTATAGTGAGACACTCTACAAGAATCTTGCTATTATAACATGACAACCATGGCAATCAGCGCCCTCCACTTACAATCATATATAAATATTTGCTAAACTTAGTTTAGTCTAATATAAAGCAACAACAGTAGGACACCTAGTGAAAATAATATATTCCTGTTACTCAATGGCGGTGGGGGGAATTTGTACAGTACACTAATGTCTAACTGATACAATCGCATTGATATAAATTTGCCAACTGCAAAACTGATTTCGTGATTCATCGTTTCGCATTTATTGAAACATAGCTTTATAAAACGAAGATACATAGATTCTTTGAAAATTCTATATTCAGGACATTTCAAAATGAAAACAGATGATAATGATCCAAGTGATTATTGGGATTAAAACTTCTACTTCCATCAATGGTGCAATCTTTAAAATAAATTTCTGATGGGTTAAAAAAAGACCAAATATCCGTCAAATACTTTTGTAATCGCTTTTGTTTTTTAAGTTTATGAATGACATAATACGCAATAGTCAATCAAAATACTTCAACTTCCCTTCCTCAACTCCAGGTTGGATTCTGTGAGTCGAATATGTAGATCGGATCATTATATAGAAATTTTATTTTTGATACACCCTTAAAAAATGGATGATCTGAATAGTTTTATTTTTAGTTGCTAATGAACTGAGCTAATAAATGCCAAAGAATTTTTTTGAAATATTCATTAACTTAATTATTTTCGTAAGCAGTAGGTATTAATTCAAAACCGAAAATAAGAATCAAAGTAATGTAAAAGAAAATTTTTCTCATTTTCTGAAATGAGAAAGAAGTTATTCGGTTAAAATGCATTATAACTTTACTTATTAGCTATAAAAATATCTCCTTATATTTTCCCTATTTTTAGAAAGAAAAATGGAAAAAATAACACTACCTCGACATACAAACAAGGAGAATTGTATGTCAAGCAAAAAAGAAATATCTTTATTCAAAATTAATCATTTGCTGTAACAAAGTTAAACCTTCTTTGGATTTTATACATTTTTGCCCTTATCTTTATAAAGTCCAAGCTTAAAAATATTCAATAATTTCAGCTATTTTAGATTTATTTTAGATTAATTTTGATTGTTTTATATGCAACGTTTCGGTTGAAATATTCTTCTGATAGCAACAACAAAGATGGGGATGATTATCTAAAAAACGCGTGACGAAGTAAAACTATTTCATCTCAGGATTTCATACAAGTCTATCTATGTTTAAAGGTTAGTTTATCCAAATCTCGTAATTGTAATAATTGCTTATGGCAAAACTTAACTTTTTAAAAGAATTTCTTTTTCAAAATATTTACTTCTTTTCATAATGATATAAAAAAAAGTATTTAATTTTAAGAAATCACTAAACCAACCCGGGCTAAAGATACTATTGAAGATAACCAAAAGTCTTCTGAAAATGCTTTATCTCAACAGAATTTTCTGTGTGATTTTCGTTGACTTAATACTTCGTACTTACAACAATGTTTTCAGTATTTGAAATTTTCATAAGAGAATATTTGCACATTATTTTTAACCTTCATTGTTTTAACCTGATAACACGACTGTGTGTATCGTTTTTAATCATCAGGAGCTGCTGCATTTCGCTGACACGGGGAAATACTAGAAAATCCAAATAATTTAATTTATAATCGATAATAATTTGTTTAGTTATTATCACTAATATGAATTAAAGGAAATCTAACATCGATTAAATTGCAAATTTTATTCAAAAGTTGAAAGGTAAAATACCAGCTGAGTTTTCAAACGACTGCACTAATTTCTTCAAAGTAAAAATAATGCATTATGTTAAATTTTGCATTACTGAAAAAAAATTTCCAAACTTTTTTTTTTTTTTACTGTGATTCTTTTTTTTCCCCAACTGCTCTGGGGATGATTTAAGACCTTGTTTTCGAAAGCATTTCTTTTAGTGAAATGTGTATTTTAAATTTTAGCTTATCTCTGTTCATTCTTTACATGCCTTTTTAAAAATATCTTTTGTTTAATTTAAAAGTGAAATTTTCATTGGCTTCTTAATTGCATCAAGCCATGTTTGATTCTAGGATCATTCGTAGCAAATATTCTCGAAGGTTTTTGAAATGCACTGCCTAAGATGTTAGTTGCTATGGACTTTATTTTTGCGTCCGTGTTCGCAACTTCTACAGTTTTCGAGCTAAGTCTACATCTTTTTCTCTTTTTCGCTTTCCTTTATTTTTTTCGCTGTCCATCAAGATATGCATATTCCAAATTTAAGGGAATTTTCTTTTCCTAATTCTCATCAACCAAGTTCAATCTCTTGGGAGGGGCTGTCTGGATCTCAAAATCCCAAAGTATTTTACTCTTTTTATTATTATTTGATGAAGATTCATTTAAAGGAGCATTCATTCAATCTGCTCACCCAGAAAAATATGCGCGCACTAACAGACAAAAAAAAAAAAGAAATAAAATCAGATTTACATAAATGGAGATTTTGCCATCACCAGGCACAAGCCAAAATTAATGTACTCAAATTATTTTCCTTCACACCCACAGCTATGCATATGCATACACATTAACGCAGCCAAATAATTAAACTAACTTTTTAAAATGTCATAATGGAAAAGTGCCCAGATTATGAAAGCAGCATGCAAAAAAG
This sequence comes from Sepioteuthis lessoniana, assembly GCA_963585895.1. Lineage (NCBI taxonomy): Eukaryota > Metazoa > Mollusca > Cephalopoda > Myopsida > Loliginidae > Sepioteuthis > Sepioteuthis lessoniana. The sequence goes on from OY757905.1 coordinate 1,180,902, forward strand.
ATTGGTGAATCAGAAGCAAGCACGTGTTTTTTTAATTAGTTTGTTAATTTTATTTATGAATCATTTTTCTTATTACAAACGTCGTTTTTTAAAGAAATCGAATGAATCAGTGATTCTTGGAACAATATTTTTTTTTATAAAATGGATTTGTCGATAAAAAAATAACTTTTCAAAAAGAAACATAAGTGCAATACAGATGAATTTTCCTATTTTGATCTAAACAAGTAAGACACTTAACTTCAAGTATTGAATACCAAAAAGTTTGAAATCTCTCTCTCTCTCTCTATATATATATATATATATATATATATATGTGTGTGTGTGTGTGTGTGTGTGTGTCTTAGTTGAGGCTCCTTTTCAATAGCTACTACACCTCGGTGTAGGGAAGGGCGCTACTCCATTCCATGGATTTCTCCACTTTACCCTTGATTTTTACCTTATAGTGCTGAGTGCTAAGCAAGGTGGCATCATGTATAATTTTTTGAGTCTTTGGTATGATTCGACCGGCGATTGAACTCGGTCTCGTAAACCATTGGCGAACACCCAATCATTAGGCCATATGCTATATATATATATATATATATATATATATATATATATATATTTATATATATATATATATATATATATATATATATATATATAAGGTATTCTTAAATCCAGTAAATCCGGAGTAGGGAACAATTCGGTCAGGACAATTAAATTATTCAAATTTCGAATATTCAAATATTCCTGGTAAAGAGTTCAATGTAAATGATATCACAGAGCAAATATTCCTTCAAGAAAAAAACAAAATTAGGTCACATTAGGATTATAAATTTATTTCCATCCTGCTGAGAACATTGATATGAATCAATAACTCCTAAAAAGATTTTAACAGGACCTCTTCAGATCCAACATGAAAATAACCAGAATGGGGGTGGTCACAGGAGGAAAGGGGACGGAAGGAGCCTTCCCCCATTAAAGATTACTTCCGGACTCCGGTTGAAACAATAATAAAATAATGAGGAGACGTAAGTTTTAATTTAATTTCTACAAAAATTTAAACTTTATTTTAAGTAACTCTTTAGGTTTAACAAATAAAAATAAGGAATTACAATAAAACTAAATTATTTCAAATAAACATAGAAAGCAAAGACCACAATTTAATCAATTACAGTAATACATATCTTAAGCTCCAACCATCCCTAACGTCATTTACTCCCCGCCCTCTTTTTTCTTTTTGAAACTTACATACGCCTCACCTTACGTGGTGAGATCTTTTAATTATTTTACATTATCTATTCCAATTCAATAATATTTTTATAGTTAATTATTTATTATCTTAGATTTTCGGCTATAGTTTAAATTTATTTCTATACCTACATCAAGCAATTAAATCACATCTCTGAATTAATAATTTTTCCGGATCAGGATATAACATAATTTGTATCTTTTCTTCTAGACACAAGTTACATCTACTATCAAAGCAGTTTGGGGTATTCGACCATTGAATTTCAGAGGTTAAACCCTTATTTTTCAATTTCCAAAAGAGGTTAGATAAGGCTATTTGATTTTATATATGCTCATGAGAGAATGAATGATTGTGGTTATTAAACCTTAGCTTCCATTTCGTCGATGTGATACCTATATAAGTTTTTGTACTTTCAACGTTCCTTTTGGGAAAATGATCCCTTGGTACACTACATTTTCTAAATACATAAACCATTCATAGGACATTTATTTTTTGTTTTACAATTACATTCGTTTTCTCAACAAGTATTATTAATATTGATATTATCATTATTTACTTCTTAAGAGTTTTTCATATCATTGTTAGCTGATGGCTTTTCACTGGAGTTTGAGTGACAGCAAGTCTCCTCAAGTATCCAGGACTCGTCTCAGGATTCTGGCCGTTCTTAGCAATGCTGTTATTTGGATAGTCTCTACCCGTCCGCCAACTTCCGAGTCCTCCAGGCCTTTTGATAATCCTTTAGTTATTGCACCTAACGCACCATTCACAATAGGCACAATCATTACTCTCATGTTCCACAGCTTTTTCAATTCTCTAGCAAGGTCGAGGTACTTATCTTTCTTTTCACTTTCCTTCAGATTTATTCTGTGGTCTGCCGGGACAGCAAAGTCCACAATTTTGCAGATTCTCTTTTTTTTTGTTGATTATCATGAGGTTTGGTCTTCTGGCAGGGATTAGGTGATCCGTTTGTATATAAAAGTCCCATAGGAGTTTATGCGAGTCATTTTCCAGGACAGGTGCTGGGTTGTGCATATACCATTTGTATGTATGGTCGAATTGAAATTTCCTACACATTTCCTAGTGGATTACCTTGCTGACCCAGTCGTGTCTCGCCATATACTCCTTCTGTGCTAATTTGCTGCATTCACTTATTATGTGATTGATCGTTTCGTCTCTATCACCGTATAACCTACATTTACTGTTTTGTTGAGTCTTATCTATTCTCGCTTTGATATGATTAGTTCTTATCGCGTTGTCCCGTGCTGCTATTCGGAGGGATTCTATTTCTCTCCTTAGGTTTCCTTTTCTTAGCCAGGTCCAGGTTTTCTGGTGTGAGATGTTGTTTATTAGACGTTTAAAGCAGCCATAGAGTTGTTTTCCTTCACATTTTTGTTTCTTAGTTGTCATTCTTTCGTCTATCGTGTTGTCCGTATGGTTTCTGATAGTTGTGATTAGTCCTCGTTCGTGTTTTTCTATGTAGTTTTCGAGTCGTTGTATGAATGCGTCAACGGTGTCTTCGATGCTGGTAAGTCCTCTTCCTCCCTCTTTTCTAGATACATATAGTCTGTCAACGTCGTCTCTGGGGTGTAATGCCTTATGCATGAACATTAGTTTTCTTGTTCTTTGGTCCATTTGTTTAAGTTCCTCTCTGGTCCACTTGAGAAAGTGTCCCGAATATCTGACAAGGGGCACAGCCTAAGTATTTATTCCTTTGATGAGGTTTCTGCTGGAGAGTTTTGTTTCGAGTAGTTTGCTCGTTCTCCTGAGATATTCTTTTCGGGTCGTGTCTTTCATCTGCACTTGTTTGATTGTGTCAACCTCCGAGATTCCCAAGTATTTCTAGGTTTCATTATTATTATTATTATTATCATTATTATTATTATTATTATTATTATTATTATTATTACCCTTCGTTCGGTCATGATATTTCCTAATTATTTCCTTATTATGATTGTTAATTAATTCAAAGAATTTTTTTCTTACAGGAGTAAGTAATTTTTAATGTTTTCCTATTAAATATTTTATGTAATATATTATTTTGGTTAAAGTTTTTATCAAATTCAGAAAATATTTTCCTACATTTATATTCACTAGTTTACAAAAAGCGGGGTTAAACCATATAATTTTCCTTTTTCTATTTCTTTGACTACACTTCGTATTTTCTTTATTCATATGCAATTTGTTCTCATTAGGCATTTTTGGCTCATGATAAGTAAACTCTTCCCTAAATCCGCTACTCTTAAGGGCTTCCATATGAATTTTATTACTATCTTGGAAGATTTTCTTGCTGGATGATAATCTCCTTATTCTCATATCAACTGCTTTGGGAACCTGTTTAATTATAGCATTTGGGGGATTTTAGTTTACATTAATATAGGAGGAGTACTGGTTCGTTTTAAGGAAGGGCTTATAAGTGTTGTCTGCGAGGTTTAGTGTAACATCCAGAAAATTTGCTCTTTTAATATTCGAAGAAATTTCGATTTTGAATCCTAATGTCCTTATAATCTTCTTTTGTATGGACAAGCTACTAGGCCCATCACTATTAGGTATATATATTAATCCATTATATGGTATAAACCTATTTGAACAGGGCTAATTATCCTACAAAGAGTATCTAATATATATAAGCCCACAAGGTCCGCTATTTGTGCAGAATCATATCCTCCCATAAGAACATTGAAATTTTCCGAACCGAATGTGACCGAATTTAGTTTTTTTCTTGAAGGTATCATCATGGCGTGCCGTTAGCACGGATTTCCCTGGTCGGTTTTTCATGCTACATCCTGTATCAGTACAATGCTGTTGTAGAAAGGTTCTAGCTCGCCGCCCTACCCTTGCTTGTCCGTTTGAGGGGTCCACTGGAGTACATCGCTTATGAGCTCACTCTTACTTCTCCTGCAGTATCCTCCATGCCTAATTTGGATGGCTTTCGAGATGGGTGGTAGGTGTCCGTACAGCTGCTGCTTTGTGGAATGCTGCTTCCAGGACTTTTTCAATATAGCTCACAGCATTCTCGTGCAATTGCCTTCAAGCTTTTTCTCCATACGCTTAGTCAGCGTCCAGCTGGTGCATCCATACAGCAGTATTGACACGAATGCAGCTTTGAAAAAATGCGCTTTATTTCATCCGATTGGTCTGACTTCCATATGATCGATAACCTATCGTAGCTGTCCAAGCCTTCGCTAGTCGTGTGTTGATATCATTTTTGGTAGATGAGACATTGCATCCGAGATAGGTGAACTTGTCCACAAGTTTCAGAGATCTACCATTTAGTTTGGACATTTCGCCTCTTTGATTAAAACTCATGAACTCTGTTTTGTCTGCTTTTACATGGAGGCCCACGCCACCTGTTGCTCGTTCCAGACTATACAGCAGGGATTGGGTGGGTGTATTTGCCAATATATATATATATATAAATTGAATTGCCATGACTAGAAAACCCGGCAAGCACTCCGTGTGATATATGGAACACTGGACAGCTGTTTCGACCTAATTAGATCTCATCAGCAGCGTATACTGTGATCTCCACCACTGGAGATCAAACCAGCGACCACAGAATGCAGAGCCGAAACTCTACCACTGATTCAGAGGTCCACAACGCACACAACGCCAAATTAAGTAGTCATGGTAAATGCGTGACCACTTAATCAGAGGTGTCTTGTAGGTACATTTGACCCCTACTGAGGACAAGGTCACCTCAGGCCACGTCTTCCAAAGTAGGATTTGCTAGTCATGGTAATTCAATTTACATAGAATTCCTCTATTTTAAAATGTATATCTATTTCCTGGCCCATGAGGTTAAGCTTAAGTGGATGCGTAACGCCGATTTGGGAAGACGTGGCCCTGGAAGTGACGGTGTCTTCTGCAGGGGTCAAATGTACCGACAAGACACATCAGAATAGGTGGTCGCGCATTTACCATGAGAAGTAAATTTGGCATCGCTAGAGTGCGCTGGTTGCTAGTTCGATCTCCAGTGAAGGAGATCATGGTATACGCTGCTTATGAGACCTAATAAGCTCAAAACAAGTGTTCCGTATGTTGCACGAAGTGCTTGCCGGATTTTCTAATCATGGTAATTCAGTTTATGTAGAATTCCTCTATTTAAAAATGTATATACAAGATCCAACCATTTTGCCGCTTTTCAAATCGAATCTTTGCTTTACAGATTTTTTTCCTATTTTATTTCCAACCATGTAAAATATGGAAATATTTTTCGAAGTTCGACAATATTCTAAATCCACATATGAAAATGTTGGGTTTTGTATATTTCCATTTTTCTACGGGTCTTTTGGGGGACTCAATTACCTCGCTCCTTTGAGCTGGAATTCGAACCGAGTTAAAATCAAAGATTTTCAATGTTTATTTTTAAATTCAAGCAACCCCTTCCATTCCCACTCGTGTCTGTGTGATTGAGACGGTCATCATTGTTAGAATCTTTGTAAAAATCATGGCAGGGAGACTTTTCTCAGTTGAAAGATTGTTGCACAACTCCCTCTCTCTCCCTCTCTCTCTCTCTCTCTCTCTGAGCAGTGCTTTTTAAATCTCTACACAACAAACTTGTAATTCTGTTTTATCAAAAAAATTAGTGCATCTACATTTCATATTGATCTTTCTCTACAATCAATCACATTCGTATTTACATCTACTTACTTACCAATGTTTATTCAAATGTATATAGTTACCATGGTTGCTATTGCTATCCCTTTAAACAATCTATTTTTCTCGTCGCTAGCTTCCAGTGACAGGCAAACATTTTCTTACAGTTTATTGAGCTGTCATTATTGCATAACTTAAAACAAGATTTTTGTTTTGTTTGTGTTTTTTAACTTTTAATTTCCCAGAAATAAAACGAACTAAATCCTACGGATCCAAGAAAAATATTTACCTTCCTTCGTCAATAATTCATGTTTCTGTTTCTTTTTTTCTGTGTCTGTATAATCGGTTCCTCTAATAAGAATGGCTGGTCGATTTAGTGACTTGTTATTATCTACTGTTTATTTATTTATTCATTTGTTGATGTATTTACATAGATTAGTTATTTTCTGGATTTCATTAGACGAATTTTGTTTTCCTTTTCCGGTTGTTTTTGTTTGTTTTCTTGTTTTTTGGTTTGGTATAATTGTTTTTTGTTTGTTTGTTTGCTTGTTTGCTTGGTTGGTATTTCTTTTTTTTTTTTTTTTTTTTTGGTTTGGTTTTTATTTGATTGATTCCTTCGTCTAGTTTTTTTTACGACAATTCGATTGTGTGTCTATCGTGTGGTGTTGGATTTACTCAAGTAGGGATAGCTGGTGTCTAGTGTCCATTGGAATTAAAATGCAAATACGGTTTTTATCGTTTGAAAATTTTAACTGAACGCTTATGTTCATATCAACGATGAACAATGAAAAAAAAAAGGAAGATTAATTAGAAATACGACCAATCTAAAAGAAATTTAACATACTGCCGATTAAACTGCGAAATTGGTTCATTAGCCATCACTCTATGGTAGGAACTATATTTACTAAATTTGGATTAGTCTTATCATCATTGAGACTTACTTTCTAATTATCATTTTATAACTCTCTCTCTCACACACTCTCTCTCTCTCTCTCTCTCTCTATCTATCTATCTATATATCTATCTATCTATATATCTATGTCACACATACACTCTCTCTCTCTCTATCTATCTGTCTATGTCACGCACACACTCTTACACAAACACGCACAATATATATATATATATATATATATATATATGTGTGTGTGTGTGTGTGTGTGTGTGTGTGTGTGTGTGTGTGTGTGTGTGTGTGTGTGTGTGTGTGAATAAATGACCACTATTCCTACGTGGAGTGATTTCGAGAGATAAATTAAGTTTCTGGCCAGACTTGAAAAATACTGGATGACTTAAAAGATGAACAGATTGTTGATCAATCTGCTCAAATGTCCCGAACTTTTAAATCGTACCTCGTATTTATGTAAATAAGAAGGAAATGTTAACTCTGTAATACCAAATATTTTTGGCAATAAAGTTTCGTTACAAAATGGATTTTCCCGCTGTTTCGTCTTCCTTAGCGGATACGACAACTGCAGTGGAGGGAGAGAAAAAAGAAAGTTTTCTTCTAAAGACAACACTGAGGCGGTTTTCTCTACTTATGCTGTGAAATCAATACTTACTATGCATGCACTACCGTTGAGAAGTCAGACAGGATTTCTGTCACTTTTTGTCAAAAGAGAGAGGGGTTTCCCGTTCAAAATTAGACCGGATTCTCCCCATCCCTCTCACTCTTCAAAAATTAAAAATCTGAAAGTATAGTTTAAATAAACGTATGTATAAAAATGCGATCAGATAGAATATCGAAATTCAAACGATATCTACTATTGTCTTTCAGTTTCTTAGGTTTTGGTTTTCCCTTCCCTCTCTCTCTCTCTCTCTCTCTCTCTCTCTCTTCCCTTCAGCACCATCGATTAATCTATCGATTATATTTTGTCTACATTTTTCTTTCTCGCTTTTACTTTCTATTTTTTTCTCAACTTCAATACCGTTCTTTTTGTCTTCCGAGATTTCATTTGTATCATTTTTCTATCTACCAAGCTGGTTTATAGTAGTCACAATTTTCCTACTTTGTTTATTCCACCTTCTCACTTTCTCTCTCTCCGACAACTCTCTCTCCCTCTCTCTCTACCCCCTCTCGTTATCTCTCTCGTTCTCTCTCTCTCTCTCTTTCTACACTTTCACTCTCTCTCCACTCATCCTTCTCTATTTCTCTTTCCTCTCCCGCTCTCTCTCTCTCTTTCACCTCTTTCCATGTCTTTTTTTCTCTCATTAATACACTGTATATGCTTGTAAATTAATCAATCGCGTGTATAGGATACAGAATTGTTAATTGATGGTATTAACATTTGAAGCCCAAAATTACTCCGAGTCTTTCTCATTCTGCTTGAATTCTGATATAATTACTTATAACTTTTTTTATGTCAATTGTTACCTACAAATTTGGACTTCAAAATTATACATATACACCCTTGGACAAAAATATAAGACCACCCTCAAAAATGAAGAAAAATAAATTGTTTACAATTTTTGAATTATGAAAATCAGATAAATGAAAGATAAGGCATAAAGCCAATTAAATTTAAAATATGAAGAAATTTCAGTTCATTTTTTATATGTATATTAGCATTTATGCATAATCTTAAAATTTTGTTTTGACATAAATGTAAGACCAATGAGAAAAACTATAGAATATAAAGGCAAATTTTTTATTTGATATTTTGTTGATCTGCTGTTAGCTTTGATAACCTCAAAAATTTGGCTAGGCATACTATCAACTAACTTGAACCACAGGTATTTTCCCATGCATAGAAGACTGCGTTTAATTCAGAAATTGCTGAGTACTGTCGACCTCCTTCATAAACTTTCGCAACAATTAATCCCCGCAAACTTTCAATAGGATTGAGGACTGGAGAGCACGCTGGGTGGTTAAGAAGTCTTATTGAGTACTACTAACGTCAATACATCTAAAAGAAGAAAAGAAGCAGGCCATGAAAACTATGACAGACGCAGACTACATTGATGATCTAGCATTCCTCGCAAATACACCTGCCCAAACTGAATCGCTTCCGAAAAGCATGGAGCAAGCAGCGAGAGGTATTAGCCTTTATGTACAAACATGATGGAGGCTTCTCTTCTTGAAATGTCAAGCCTCTGAAATTAGTTGATCAGTTCACATAGCTCGGCGGCAACATCTTATTTACTAAAAGCAATATCAACATACGCAAAGTGAAGGCATGAAATTCTATTTACTGGTTATCCATCATATGGAAATCTAATCTCTCTGATGAAACAAAACGGAATGTCTTTCAAACTATGACTATGTCAGTATTATTGTATGTATGCACCACCTGGATTCTATGGAAAACATGGAGAAAAGGCCAGATGAGAACTATACAAGGACCCCACAAAATTGCAGCTTCTCATCTCTCAAACCTTCTATAAACAAAACATGTGGGATACTGTAGAAGAAGTAAAATCAAACTCATAAGCGACTTAAACCAGAAACGAAGGTAGAGAGAGAGAGAGACAGAGACACAGAGAGAGAGACAGAGAACTCTATTTTATCAGTACGTATTGTGATCTTTTGGTTTTAGGAAAATTATTTAGGGTGTTGTAATTTATGCACGATAGTGTATTTATAAAACTTTGGTATATGCGATGCTGTATGTATGTATAATCATAAATAAATGCCAATGTATCCTGTGTTATGAACATTATCCAGATAAGTAGATAAGTATGAATCGAGATCATGATTTATCGTGATGATTGTGTAGCGCCAATTCCTAATCTTTAAAAATAAGCAATTAAGAAATTAATGTTATGCTCACTTCAGAAGCTAATTGTTTAAGTAGATATATTAAAGTTATTCTTTGCATTTTTATTATTATTGTTGTTGTTATTTGAAACCCTCTTGAAAATTTTCGCTTAAATGGAAAATTAAAATAATTGTAAATATCTTTACCAAATCTGATAATCAGAAAGATGACGGAAACTGTGTCTTGTGACTAGATTCTCTTCTTTTTAAGAAATACGGCGTGTAAAATCAGTGAAAAATGTGAACGAATATACTCAAATCTAAAAAGAAACTAAAACCAGCCCAAATAATTGAAATGAGGTATAAAAAATGATGAAAGTTAAATTCATTACATAAGCAGGAAGTTCGTTATCCGGCGCAAATTGATAAAAATCATGTTTAAAACATTTGTAATGCTATTAAAATACGTCTCTATTCTCGTTAACAAATGCCGTCGCTGGATGATGACACTGTGATACATAATGATTGGATCTCAATATTTTCGCTGTTATGAAAATATTTTAAATCAATATTTTTTCACTTTTACTCTGTAGAAATTACTTTTACAACTAAAAATCTTCTGATTCGTTTAACGCAAATCTCTTCATGGTTAATGACAGATTTGCCACTTAAGAAATTAGATTAAAATTTGTACTTACTCTAATGGGGAAATTTTATAACTATTAGGACTTCATAAAATATCGATCGTAAATTTTCTGTTTAAAAATGGTTATGCCGATATATATGACAATCTCTCTCTCTCTCTCTCTCTCTCTCTCTCTCTCTTCCTCACTATATATATATATGTTAAGAGAGAGAGAGAGAGAGAGAGAGAGAGAGAGAGAGAGAGAGAGAGAGAGAGAGAGACGCCAACTATAACCTGATCGATAGTCTATATTGTGTATGGATCATTTGCAGTTGTACGGAATTATCTGCCCCATTTGTGAACCCTTTTGCTTAACTAAGTTTTTGAATCAAGATATTCATTGCTGTTTACTTAGCTAAGTCTAGTCTGGCACAAGTAATTGGGTATTCGATGAAGATCCAACTCATTTCGCTAAAGCTCTGCTTGGCGGGTTTGTTAAGTATGCACTGCAACACATTAAGCATTTTTCTTGAATCCTTATTAGGATGTCAATACACAAATATTTCACTACGTGAAATATAGGTGATTTTATTTATTTATTTTTTAACAGTAGTATAACACTTGATATGGGGTGTAGATTAGCAAGTTAGTCACATATAACATTAATAAAGGAGTTGGTTCTTTTCTTAAAAGTATCCAATTTGTGTTGCTCATGACAGACTCATCTACGCTTAGTGAGTCTCCATCTTTGAGTCAACTTACTGATTGAGGCGGTTGCATATTTTTCGAACAATGCCTATTATTGTTGCTTGATATTATTCAAAAGGCAGATTCTTGCAAGACCGATGCTATATTGGATGAAGACGTTGGTTCAATTGTATCTATTTACCTGGCGATGGTGAGTTCAAACCCTGGTTCGAATAATACATAAAATCATATTCTTTGGTTTAGTGAAAGAGGTATAAATAACTGGAAAAATTAATTGATACAAGATATCTATCGAGCAGAGACAGAAAAGTAAGAATTCCCAGATTGTCCACCACAAAAGATTCATACAGAATCTTTTTGAGTACGGTGACGAAAACGTAGTGACTATAACAGACAAGACGAGAATGATACTGCATGACATGAAAACATACCAACAACCGGATGCCAAAGAAACCGAACGATTTGGGACAAAAATATGGCAACCAAAAAACATGACAAAAGGGCTAAATGGATAAACAATATTACAAGAGAACTAGAAGGACATGAAGAAAGCTTCAAAGCGGAAATACACGTCGATTTACTCAAAGTGACACTAAAAAGAATACCAAACGAGAAAACAGAGAGAGAGAGAGAGAGAGAGAGAGAGAGAGAGAGAGAGAGAGAGATGGAATACATGGCTTAAGAAATTCATCTCCGTTTACGGCAGACTAGCGCTAGAAATGAACAGATGCTTACAAGGAGTACAGGTATCAGACTGGATGGCCAAAGGAAAGACACATTGATCCAAAAGGACCCAAGGAAAGGAACTGCTCCAAACAATTACAGACCGATAACTTGCTTACCAATAATGTGGAAAATACTAACAGCAGAAATAAGGGAAAAGATTTACAACTAACAAACAAGCCGCGGATTGTTTCCTGACGAACAAATAAGGTTGCTGCAAAGGATCCAGAGGCACAGCAGAATTACTTTACATAGATCAACACATCCTAAATGAGAACAAGACCAGGCGGGAAAATCTAGCTATAGCCTGGATTGACTATAAAAAGGCATATGATATAGTTCCACAAAGCTGGATAATAAACTGCTTCAAAATGTACAAAATATCACATGAAGTCATCAACTTTACCATGAAAACTTGGAGAGTGGAGCTGACAGCAGGAGGAAGAAGCTTAACTGAAATAAAGATCCAAAGAGGCATTTTCCAAGGAGATGCACTTTACCATCATAGCCATGATGCCACTTAACCACATACTTAGAAAATGCACAGCCGGATACAAACTTAGCAGGTCGCAAGAAAAGATCAATTACCTAATTGGTGCGGGAGCCTTACCCATCTCACCATAATGGACTCTTCTCACCTTTATTAGTACTGAGAGATTTCGCTGCCAGCCGAACAATACCGGAGTTATCCGAAACAGTACGAGACATATTACCTTTTCTATGTAACTCTATCTTTCTTGTGCAATATTATCTGTTTACCTAATATCCGTGTCTGCGTTTTTATTAGTGACCATTTCTGAGGCCACAACATACTGGCAACGAGGAACTCGAACGAAAACCTGGACCTGGCTAAGAAAAGGAAACTTTAAGAAAGAAACGGAATCTCTCCTAATAGCAGTACAGGACAACGCCATAAGAACCAATCATATCGAAGCGAGAATAGATAAGACTCAACAAAATAGTAAATGTAGACTATGCAGTGATAGAGACGAAACAATCTATTATATAAAAAGCGAATGCAGCAAATTAGCACAGAAGGAGTATAAGACGAGACACGACTGGGTGGGAAAGGTGACCCATTGGGAAATGTGCAAGAAATTTAGATTTTACCACACTAACCCTGCACAACCCAGCACCTGTCCTAGAAAATGACTCACATAAACTCCTATGGGACTTTGACATACACACAGATCACCTATTCCCGGCCAGAATACCAAACCTTATAATAATCAACAAAAAAAAAAGAGAATTTGCAAAATTGTCGACTTTGCTGTCTTAGCTGACCACAGAATAAAACTAAAAGAATATGATTAGAAGGATAAGTACCTCGATCTTGCTAGAGAATTGAAAAAGCTGAGGAACATGAAAGTGACGATTGTGCCAATTGTGATTGGTGCTTTTGGCATAATAACTAAAGGATTATTAAAAGGCCTGGAGGACTTGGAAGTTGGCGGATGGGTAGAGACTATCCAAATGACAGCATACTGAGAAGAGTCCTGGAGACTTGAAGAGACTTGGTGTCACTCAAACTCCAGTGAAAAACCATCGGCTAGTACTGATGTGAAAAACTCTAAAGGAGTAAATAATAGAAAGAAGACTTGCTAGCATTGAAGACAGCGTTGACGCATCGATACAAAGATTCCAAGACTACATAGAAAAGCGCGGAGGAATACTGATCTCAGGCACCAGAAACAACACTGACGACACAAAGATCAGCAGAATGGAAATAACCAGAAAACAAAAATGGGAAGAAAATCAACTCTATGACGTTTTAAACGACTAACAAGAGACATCTTACACGTGAAAACGTGGACGTAGCTAAAAAGGGAAACCTTAATTGAGAAACTGAATCTCTCTTAATAGCAGCATAAACTAAACCCATAATGGCCGACCATATAAAGCAAGAATAGATTAGATGCAATAAAACAGCAGATGTAGGTTATGCGTACATAGAGACGAAACAATCAATCACATAAAAACGGATCACCTAATCTCGAACCAGACCTTATAATAATCAACAATAAATAAATAAATAAAGAAAGAAAGAAAGAAAGAAAGAAAGAAAGAATACTTGTAGAATTGTGGACTTTGCTGTCCCGTCTGACCACAGAGTAAAATTGAAAGAAAGCGAAAAGAGGGATAACTACCTCGACTTTGCTATGGAATTGAAAAAACTTTCGAACATGAAAGTGACGATTATACCAATTGTAATTGGTGCTCTTGGTACAGTCACCAAAGGATTGATACAAAGACAGGGGAACATAGAATTAACAGGACGAGTGGAGACCATTCAAACTACTTCATTATTGAGATCGGCCAGAATATAGAGAAGAGTTTTAGCCTCCGAAATATAAAGCCCTGTTCGATTGTGACGTGATGTCACAAAAGTAGTCCACGAGTTTAGGGAAACAGTCAGTAATCATAATTTAATGAATGATTGAAGGAAAAATGGTTTTAGAAAACTTTTTAAAAATACGTTTAAAAAAGAAAGAAACAAGGTTAGATTTTTTACAGAACTTTATTTGATATAAAATTTTTTAAAAGAATTATTGATACGAAAAAAAGTTGTTGCATAATGCTACGTTAAAGTAAATACACTGAACATCGTGTTACATATCAGTAAATTTTAAAAACTGAAATTCGTTCATTGTTTTATTTGTTACAATTTTGAAAACATTTTTTTAAGATCATAATCAGCTTTGTTTTCATTTGCATGTTTTTTTTTTATTTTAATTTCAATAATTATTCTGTAAAGTAATTATCGTAATTATTAAGTGATTATTATTCTTATACAATACATAGCAACAATTGAATTATGAATTAGAGAACTAAAAAACAATAATTGAATAAATAAACAAATAAATAACAAGCAAATTATGAATAAAATATGGATTAGAAACTTATAAAATTAAACATAAACAAGCAAATAAATTTGATACAAACAATAAAAAGATTTTAAATTCATATATAATAATTAGAGATAAATAGGTTACAGATAGAAAATTTTAAGACTGAAATTCGTTCATAATTTTAATTGTTTCAAATGTGAAAACAATTTTTAATAAATCATAATCAGCATAATTTGCATATTTTTATTTCAATTTCAATAATTATTCGGTAAATTTACAATTTTGTAATTATTAAGTGATTATTACTCAAATACAGCAACAACTGAATTATGAATTAGGAAACAAACAATAATTAAATAAACAGACAAATTAAATATAGATAAGAAACAAATACATTAAATAAAAACAAGCAAATAAATTAGATACAAACAATAAAGAGATTTAAAAATCCAATAATACTTATAGAAAAATAGGTCACAGATACAAAATTTAGCTGAATGTTTGATGTTTTCTTTTTTTGCTTAACTCGTCATTTTTAATATTATTATTTTCTATGGAACAAAAATTATTTAAAAGAGCATTTGTAGAACTCTAGATAAACATTCTTTGTATTTTTTTTATACTGAGACCTTCATCACAAGTATCAACATTAAAAAAAAGCTTATAATCTATCAAAACATTCAATGTTATATGCATGGCTAATTTTCTTTGATTTACTGAATGAAGAAAAGAATGACGTATTATCAGCTTATCAATGACTACATTATTATATAACACAAAATTTGCAGTTGTATCATTAGGATATAAGAGAGAACTTCTATTAATCCCTCGAAAATAGATGTTTATTTCAGGTATCTCTTCCAAATTATCTCTTTCAGATATTAAATCTTTGCAACTATTGCATTTAAGTTTCTTAAAAACTACCAAACAGCAATAACCTGCTAAGTATAGTATTACAGGAAGAACTTCTCTACATTTAGTAATATCATCTTTAACATCAGTTCTAAATTTATACGCATCTAACTTTTGCTCCTCTGTCTAAGTTTGGTTCTTGTAAATGTTTTAAATCAATTTTAAGGCATTTCTGATTAAATGGTAAGGTCAGTTTTAAAACTGATTGCATTCTATTTTTTTTTTACTCTCAAACACTTGCTGTATTGAGATTTTATACTGATCCGCACTAAGTTGCTGGTATTGACAAAAAATGGCCTCGAGGTGATCAGTTTGAAATTTGCCAGGTAATATGTATTGCATTTTCAATTCTTCTATGCAATACTTGGTCAGTTCTAGAAGAGCATAAATGTTTCATTCTTCTTGCACCAATAGTAGAAATGACAATACCAATTTTATATAAGAATCATATTCTGAGTTTCGGTTTACTGTTGTTCTGTGTCCATTTTCTTCATGTTTTTTTTATCTGAATTTCAAGAGAATTTTGATCAGTTACATGTTTAGGAATGTTATAGTCCCCTATTTTATTAATTTCTACCTCTATACAAAATACATATACTGCAAAATCAGATTCAATTACAAGAGACAGATTGATTTTTGGATTTGGGGATTTGATGCTGCTTCATATAATTAGTGTCTCTTGCTGCCTAACAACACTCCAGTAATTTCTCACAAGAAAATTTAATTTCTCTTCTAGATCATTCATACTATGAAATTTCTTCGGCTTTTTATATGCTAAGTCATCAGTAATACTTTGATTTTAAAGCACTTTTTAGGGCAGAATTCTCCATTCGGATTCTCCTAGAATTTGGTGACTCTCAAGAGATTTTCAATGAATATAGATATGAGGGACAGTTAGGTAAAATTCTAGATATAGCTCCATTGCAAAGATATGTTTCTTGAAGTTCAATTTCAACTGTGGCACCTGTTTTTTCGTCAAAGGCTGACGATTCTCTCTTTCTGTCCTCCGATCGAAAATTTAGTTCACATATCTAAAAAGATTTAAAAAAACCAAACCTATTTTAAATTCTTGTGAAAATCTTCAAAAATCAGTCAGCAAAAATCTACAATATGAAACATTTTCTATGAAAAGTGAAGAGAGTGTTCTGATATTTTTAAGGAACATAATTTAATTTATCAATTCAATAAAAGATTATTAGAGACGAAGAAATGTACAAATAAAGAGAGAATTTTTAATGTTTACACATTTTTTTAAATTAAAATGATATTTAAAAAATGTTTTTATGAATGAAACACTTCTAAAAAAATTGTTAGAATTATTAGAATTATTTTTTACGCTTATAAAAATATTCCTGAATGAATCTATATCGAAAATTTCTTAAAGTTTATTTATTTTAAATGAGGTTTTAGTTTTTAAAAAACAACACAAGTGATATATATATTCTAACTTTCCCGCAAGATTTTACCTTGTGTTGTGAATTACAAAAACATGAAATTAATTCAATGAAAGTTTTATTTACGAATAGAACGATTCTAAAAAATTGTTAGAATTATTCTTACGCCTATGAAAATTATTCCTGAATGAATTTATATCGAAAATTTCTTAAAGTTTATTTATTTTAAATGAGGTTTTAGCTTTGAAAAACAACGCGAGTGATAAATGTATCTTAACTTTCCCGCTAGATTTAACTATGTGTTGTGAAGTACAAAGATATGAAATTAATTTAATCATTAAAGTTTCAATTGAATTTACTTATTTTGTAATACAAAAAAATTACTCACTCTGCTGAATTGAGTAGGGGAAAAATTCTCTCTTTTGATTGTACGAATCAATACGTCAGATAATCTTTTATCTTTAGGAAAAAAAAATACATGAACTTTAGGCCTGTTTTTATAATTCCCTTTGTAATTTGGTACAACACACCTCTAAGGCATTGTTTTTGTTTATAAATAAATTCAAAGTTTAAAAGAAAATATTAATAGATAATTTAAAAACACCGACGTAAAAATATAATACACAGCTTTCTTGAAACTTGGACTCAAGATGATGACGTCATACGACGACTCGTCAGAATTTAACAGGCCTTTATATTTCGGTGGCCACGGACTGTACTGGAGACTTGAGGAGAGTTGTTGTCACTCAAACTCCGGTGAAAGCCCATCGGCGTTTGCTGATGTGAAAAACTCTCAAGAAGTAAAATAATTTCTCGTCTCTGAAATTCAGCGTCCTACAGTTATCAAATATATTTGTCCGGACCTACTGAAAGATTATGGTTTGAGTGCAAAATCTATTGACAATGATTTTGTTCTTCATCGTTTTTTTACCTAAGCTGGTATTATATAGCGGTCTTATTGTAAGTTACAAAGCCAAATAATTTACCATCGATTCAAGCTTCATCCAATGGCGTCATAAAAAAGAGGTTTCGCTATACTATTATTTTTATCCATATAAACTATCCAATCCACTTAGTAAAACCTGTCAACTTATATAAAGAAAATAAAAATAGTGACTGTCTTCAAAGCAGATATTTAGTTGATTTTCCTTCTTCTCTGCTTGCCCAAAGACTTTCAATTGAAATCTGTTTTCTTCCATATAGTCTTACTGCTTCAAACGTTTTGTGGATGCTATTCGATTGTTATCCAATTGTTTTTGTTTGCTTGTTTTCTTTTATGTTCTTTTTTCTTTCTTACACAACTACTCTTGACCCAAGGTCATTGTTGTTAAACAGTGACTTTTGATCTTCAATGAAAATTTATCCTTTTTTTATTCGGGAAAGAAAATTTTGCCAAAGTTGACTCATTGTCTCAACAGAAATTAACTTGAACGCGAATATCGCCGAGAATTTTAGATAAAACAAAGAAAGAATCATTGTCTCAAATAAAAGACACATTTTAAAACATTTTTATGGCTTGGCGTTTGTAATTTAGCAAGAAGATATTGCGTTTCTTTATAAACATTCATTCAGGTAAGCTTAGTCTACTGAATTTATGGGGCCATAGAATTGTCTCCAAGATTCCCTCTACAATTGCCACCTCTACATTTTATAAACTGTTGGGTATCACCTACCTTTTCTGCATAATGAGCTGTTACATTTGCCATATATGTCAGTAGTGGAGATCAATCTGGGAATAAGCCTACGAGTCAGACCAGAAGAGCCGTTCCTATTGTTGAAGTATATCATTACTCTATCACTAATCCTATGTTCTTATTACTAACAGTCTCTCTCTCTTGTAAATACTCTTTCCTGTAAATATAACTACTTTCCTCACATATCGTGGTTTGTCTTATTATTACTACTACTTGCGTTCACTAACAAGAACACGATATAAACTGAAAACTCGGCAACAGAACAAAAGAATTCTTTTCTTCTAAACAAATCATGTTCAAGATTCCTGAGAAAATTTCAAAATCTTTTACTCGAAACTCCATCTTTGTGTTGTTATGTTATCAACATTAATATCTCAGATTTTACAAGTGTTTGAGCTAAGTTTTTCAAAAAATGAAGCTGTTATTTATATAAATTTAAAAAAAAATCTATGATTGGTTAAGACTAACTCGGTAATATATATAGTATTTAAACCTATCGTTTTTTCGGTGGTTCATCAATTAAGATTATACAAAAGTTCGAATATCTTCGCAGAGTTTGTAACGAGTCATAAAATAATTTTTGTTTGAATTGAAGTTTGATGTTTTAACATAAATCTCAGGTTTTGAATACACAACTTTAAAAACGGGTGGGCGCTCACTCTTCTCCAAAACAAGAATGATCTTGATTCATGTATAGCTGAGCAGTTATAGACAGATATTCATTTGAAGGCCAAAAAATGTTACCAACAAGTTATTTTTGACATTAACGACTTAATGTCCAAATAGAATAAAATAGGCTTAACGTACGAATTAAAAGACTCTTTTGGGTGAGGGGTGGGGTGACAAAAAGTCTTAATGAAACGGAACATTATTTTATATATGCTTTGAAAATTTTCTAGTTAGCTGAGTTTGACTTAAGGCGACAGAAATATGACACACAGTGAATATCAAACTCACTACCATAGCAAATCATGCTACATCGGGTTTAACGACCCTAACAAGTGAATTTGAAAATATTTCCTTTTACTTTGAAATCAGCTTTTATTGTCTCCATCACGGTTTATTTTTAAGCGAAGTATAATTAAATTGCATTCAGTTTTCCTTCTTTTAAATTGGTTGCTTTACCTAGATTAACAAACCTAATCTGCCCTAATATTTATGAATGGTTTGGGGATGGATTAATGCTTTTCCTAAGCGCATTAACATAAATTGATTTAACAAGCAAACAGGACTTGAATTGGAGTCACTAATTCCATTTCCTGGAATGTTACAATAAGTGCGCTTCCAGTTTGTATTGTTTCCTTCGATTACTAATGAATCTCAGCAAGCTGGCAGCTGAAATATAATCTGAAGTGTTTTAGCTTCGTGAATTCTGTGATATTGATGGACTCTGGATATTTCCTAAATGTATCCTTTTTGAAAGAAAACGGAAGAGAAAAAATTTAGTAGAGGAAAATTTTGCTGCACCTATCTTTTAAGATAGGAGTACCGACCTTGAAAATCGGTTTTCAAAAAGTGAGTAATTTTCATTTTTAATTTTAGAAGATTATTTTTTTCATCATTTTCATACTTTATTTAAGCCTTTTTCAAATAAGTTTTATTCCTTCTAAAGATGATCAAAAGACTACACTATCGAAACACTGTATAAAATATTTAGTACTGACAAATAATTTTTTAGAATTTATCATAAATGTCATATTATGACGTGAATTCTTTCCTTAGTATAATAATTTTCTCTGAAGTGGAGATAAATCCTTGTGGACATATTGATTTCTTTGAAATCACAACATACGGGGATAAAATGAAGTGGGATGGAAATAAGAAGGAAAGAGTGTATAAATGAACAAGTGAGGTGATAAACGAGGGATCGAATATGCGACATAAATTGTTCAGTATCTTCATTATATATTTGCAGAGTTCCTGTAAAAAATGACGAAATTGTTTACTCATGAATCAGCACTTCTGCTTAGGATCAGATTGTAGTATCAGTGCGCCGTAAGATTAAAGTGTCATCCCCCGCCACTTCTGCTCCGTTTTAGAGTGTAGCGTCTGTAATTATGAAAGTACCAAAATTATTTTAATAACTATGATATAAAATATGCAGATGAAAATTGTTTTGAATAATGTAAAATTGATTACTTTGCTTTCAAAATAAGTCAAACTTAGGTGTGTTAGTATATAGACGATTATTTTGATTTAATTTTTTTTTCTGATATATTTAATTAGAGTTCCATGAGTACATATACTACACCGTAATCCTTGGTAGAAATGCTGAGAAATGACACTCTAATTTTGGGCAGAATGCAGAAGTTACAAACAAACAAACGAAAATATTATCAGTTTGAGACTAACAACAGATGAGTGACACTTTTTTTTTATCCAAGTTCATTATATCATACGATTGTTCGTTTGTTTTTTTGCTTTACTTTTATCATTTTAACAGTGTTATCTCACATCTGTTTTTCACAAACTCTATCTGTTCAGCCAAAAAACACAGTTTCAAAGTGATTGGTCGGAAGTCCATGTGAATCTGTGCCAATCCGGGCATTTGAACAGTGATATAAATGTATAGAGAGTAAATACGCTTATTTTAACTTAAAACGAGGTTAAAAGTTATGACAATGTGGGAAGAAAGATTGTTTTGCCCCAATCTTCCAAATGGAAAAAATCATCTGTTCTTTAACTGCTTATTAGTCTTATTTGAGTTTTATATATATTCCCACACGTTAATTGAAAACTAACTTATTAATTTCCTCCTTTAGGCAAGACACTCATAAAATTCAAACTAAAAGAGAAGCTGAATTTCATCCCCATAGTAACAACATTTAATAACACTCTCTCACCACTAGCTCACATAATTCAGAACCGTTGGGACATTTTGAGAGTAGACACCAAGTTAAAAGATGTTTTTCAAAAACTAGACATACTGATTTATTGTCGACCGAAAAGCCTCCAAGAAATGATAGAAAGAGTTGAAAACGATGCAAACATAAAATCAATGATTGAAAAACAAGTAAACAAATTGATAAAAAGTTCTTAAACACGTGTACCATTTGAATTTGATATGAGACTATTTTACCCTGCCTTGAAATAAAATTTGACTTCACAAACAAACCGGTCAGCCTCGACTCATTTGAAATACACTCTTCTCAAACTTTATGAAAAATTCATTAGCAAGGTGCCTTTAACATAAATGGGAAATACACAAGAATGCTATCTTGAATAAACCCTGGAAGCAGAACTCCACAAAGGAGCAGCTTTACGGCCACCAACCTCCCATTTCATAAATCATTGAAGTAAGGCGAGCAAGACAAGTCGGATGCTTCTAGAGGAGGAAGGACGAAATCATAAGAGACGTTCTTTTATAGACTCCTACACATGAACATGAAAATGTTGGTTGCAGATACAATGTGCAGATAAAAGAATCTGCTGGGAGCAATAGATGATAGGAATGGATGGCGAGAGAGAAAGTTAGGGAACTCTGTGTTATCAGAACGACCCGATGATGATGATGATGATGATGATGATGATGATGTATATATTTAAAAGTTTAGTTCAAGACATTTAAACCATAAGTTTTCGTTCAACAAATGAATAGGCTACGTCACAAGTGTATTTTTCCCTTGTGGTATATCAGTTCCTTTGAAAACTTTTTAAAAACTCTCTAAAAGTTTTCTCCACAAAATCGTTTACTCTTGACGATGAATTTATAATAACCCACGTATATGAATACGTCATGGTATTGTTTGTGTGTGTTTGTATATTTATGTACGCATTACACATCTCAAAATATTGAAATAATTCACATCGACAAAAAGAAAAATTACTGTTTGAGAAGATTCGCAAAAAATAAAGATTTTTTAATCTTATTGATATATATTTTTTTGCTTTTTTTACTTGAAATGTTGAAAAGACTTTTTTTCTTTAGAGTCAAAAAATGGTAGATGTATATAATTTGTCAGTGAGTGCGTAAGTGAGGGTTTGAAAATTCATTCTAATCTACAGTGAAGTTACACCAACCATAAAATAATGGCAAACGTGCTTTTTTGTAGACCATTCGCTAATGTTGTGAATTCGACTTGCTGGATATCCTAATATCCGTGGTCATGAGCCTGACTAGGATAATTTCAATCGGGTGGTGCATTATAGTGGCGTTTTAGATTATTCTCACAGAACATTGTTTATCCTATGAATTCACTCATTACATATTGCTCCGATATCGTAGGCTTGTGTAACTTTTAGTAACTAATCCAAGTATTTTCAGTAAGCCAGTTGGTGTATGTGCACGGGCGTGTGTGTTCAGAAAGAGAGAGATGTCAGAGAAAGAGAGCGAGAGAACTGAGATGCTGTTTCGCAACAAACAACTGTGACCATTTCATAGAGTCAAGATAGAATTCAACAAATGTTTCCAAATAAGCAACTAACTAGAAAATGCTTACAGCCCATTTTTCATGCAAAGCAAAGATAATTGAAAGAAGAGCAAAATCTACTGAGCAGAATTTCCCGATATGCTATTAGAAAAATAGATATTAATGCCAATTGCATTGTTCCATATTCACTGGTTTCCTATTCTGTTCCTTGACAGCCAATAGCACAAAAACACTCTACATATTGTCTCTTCAAGTAAATGTTTTTTCTTAACTTGAGTGTGAAAACAGAAATTGTTGCTAACGAGAAAGACAATAAAAGAAATAACCGACTACAATTTTGTTCGCTCTATTTGGGTCTTCAGGTAAATTTCTTTAATGTTGGAAACGAATGAACGAGACACCTATAATAAAAAATTAGTGATAAGCTTCAACGGTCTAAGATACCTAATTTTGAAAAAGGGTGCGTTGGTTTTGTTTTTTTTTTATTTCTAAATGGCTCCCTAGAAAAGAAATTATAAAAGCAAGTTAAAAAATGTACTTGTAAACGATGAATATTTGATTTTCAAATAAAATCTTCAGGATTATGTTTCCTCTTTCGATTTTAAAATGCATGAAACTTATAGTTACGGAGTGAACCAAAAAAACTGACAAATAAATTCTTTTAGTTTTTATTCTGCTCTACTACCCGCTGGCATACGAGCACTTTCATTTGTCCAACATGTTTAAACGATTGTTTCTTTTTTCCTTTGTTGATATATATATATATATATATTTATATATAGAGATAGATAGATAGATAGATAGATATTTCACCTGAAGATTGTATTGTTTCAAATGCATGAAACTTTTACATATGATATGATGAAGTGAGATTTTAGAAAATATTCATGCAAGTTGACATTCGTGAGCCGAGTTTGAATAATTTTCACTTTGGTTGTGTTCATTTATACCTAGAATATATGAATACATAATTCATCAATCATGATCAGTTGATAAAAAAATTCTCTTTGTTGGCAATGCAGTAAAAACTAAAATAAAAGAAGTTCTGATTTTTATCTATCAATTAAACTGGAATTTATGCAAAAGTTTTGATTTAGCGACCGAAGTATCGATCATTTAAGCGTTGTGATAAAAAGCAACAAACAAGGAAAGAATTGAGTCATAACGTGTAATAATGACAATATTTCATATAATTTTAGCAAGTCTGTTCGACTGCATAATGAGATATTCATTATGCAAAATATTATATCATAATTGGGTAGTTTGAGACACCCTGTGCTAAAATCGACTTCTCCATATAATTAAAGCAAGTTTTGTTCTGCTGTACTGATTATTAGACAGAGGAATGTTAACAGGCAGAAAATTGACTGGTAAAAGCCAATTAACATCGGCAGCGTATTAATGAGTTTTGGCTGGAAGCCTTTGCCTTTTGGCTTCTTTTAAAACAATAGCCACATGCTTTTATTTGTTGATAACTTCATCTTGGATATAACTGTGTATTATGTTTGTTAGAAGAGGCAGAACAGCGTAGCTCGACCGCAATATTCTTTGGATGATATCACTGTTTTACTTTTTTCGGTGAGAGACATATTTCCGAAAACAGAAACGGCGATATAATAAAATAACTAGAACGGCTACAGGATGACATTCCATTTTATATTTCACATTACACCCTATTTTTTCTGGAGAAAGAAAGTGAGCGAGGTTGATGGATAGATAGAGAGATGGGGAGGGACTACGTGGAGGAGTGTTAGAGATAGAGAAAGAGCGAGAGAGATTATGAGAGATTGTTTTAGTGTTTTAAGAGAGAGTTTTTTTTTAAGGCGTCAGCAATTCTTTTCTGAGTATCATTACAAAAAGAGTAATAATTAATCTTAGCTGGAATAAAGGACAATCCCAAACTATTAAAGATCGATTATGTGGTAATCTATTATGTGGAAGACCCCAATTACACAATTAAGAAAATAGATCTATAACTCGTTTGATAGCCGCAAGCTATTTCTTGAAGAACAAAAAGGATGTCGCAAGAGAACAAGAGGAAGAAATTATCTATTATATAAAGATTAACATATTCTCTAGGAGGTAAAAACAAAATAAAAAAATGTAGGCCTGATATGAATAGATTAGCAAAAGACATATGATATGATCTCGCAAAAATTGGAGGAACTCAAACATATGAACCATAGAACAAGAAATGCCCCTGAGAGATGATATAAACAAAATCTGTTTCTGGAAAATTAGGAGTAGGAGGACTTGCTAGCATTTAAGAATTGTGTGGCTACAATTCAAAGAATATAGAAAAAAGAGAAAATAAAGGCTGATTACAGCAGCAGCAGCAACAGCAGCAATATCATCGGAAGTAATTTAAGGACTAACAGAGAAACAACAATTATAAAGTCTAGAAAACAAAAATAAGAAGAAAACAATGGATATTTGAAGCGAAAAACTAAGGAAATAGTACAATTGATGAGCTAGATATGACTAGGAAGAGAGAAACTAAATCTCTTTTAATAACAGCATAAAATAAGGTCTTACGAACTAATTATGTCAAAGCAAAAATCCATGATAAGGAGGATAATAACTGTAGGTTATATGAAAACAAAGATGAAACAGTTAATCACATAATAAGCGAGTTCAGTATAATGGCTCAAAAGGAATACAAAAGTAGATTTAATTGGGTTGGAAAGGTTATCACTTGGAATAGTGCAAGAGATTAAAGTTTGGTCATACTGAAAATGGTATATGCACAAACCAGACTCTAGGCTAGAAAATGTGACGTATGAAATTCTCTAGGACTTTTGAAATACAAACGGAGCACCCAATCAGGGCCAGAAGACCATAGCTCGTAATAATTAATTGGCGGTCAGAGGAAGAATCCAAGCGAACGTGCTGTCGTTTGGATTCTTTGCTATCCAAACAATAGCACAGTAAGCTATAATACCTAGAAGGCTCCTGGAGATCTGAAGAACTTGCTGTCACTCAAACTTCAGTAAAGATGTCATCAGCTAAAACTGGCGTGAAAGACTCGTGAGGAGTAAGATAATCACCAAAAATTGGAATGAACTAAATGTCCCTTATAGCTTTCTATCAAATTCCCTGATTGTGAATTTATCAACATGAGTCTTTTTAAAGTGCGGTAAATATGCACTTAAGTTAATGCTAGTCTGGCACAAGGAAAAGACACTAGGGCGGGTGTGATGATCAAACTCATACACAAAAAACTTGTTAGCCAGAAACACTTGCTAATACATCACACTATATTCTGATGAGGAGAATAAATATTTACTAAGTTTAAGTTTATCTGTTTTAGGTTGATAACAGTTGAGCGTCAAATTAGGATTGAAGAGACTACACGAGCAGACTACAAAAGGAGCTAATTAACTTTTTCTCTACAGTAGATATTCTTCTGTTAAAAACAACATCTAGAAATTATATAAATATATTCATTTTCGAGCATATATATATATATATATATATATATATATATATAACTGCACAAAAATCGAATATATATACTTGATTTTCCTTTTGAAGTTGAATAATATTCATGCCATTACACATCACCAATATTCTAGCAACACAGAACCTTATGTGAAAGCAGGTTTTTCAATGGTCAGAAACTTTTTCTCCCTTTTGTCCCCAAACCAGATTCACAAGTCAAAACAATATTTCTTTACCAGGCTGCGTTGCTAAAATTGTCGTTGCTTTGCGAATGAGTCGCTAGCTACGTCACTTATTTTTGTTTTTCCAGTCCATCTTTAATCTATCTGTTGTTGTTTTTTTCTACTTTTGGATAAAATATCATTTTACTATATTGACTACAACTTTTTAAAAATTATTCATGAATTTTATGTCCCAACATTTATTGTTGAACAAATAATAAAGAACTTTTCTTAATCACAAACATATACAGCGTCAGTTAAACCAGGAATTCAAATTTGTGTATTATTTGTTTTAAACCGAAAATAATTTGGACATTTTAGATGAAAGATGAATCTCTACGTATAAAATAATAGTGGTTCTTAAAATACAACGCCGGTAGTATGATCGGTAAAATATTTTCAAATGAAAATTTTCTCATTCTACCATTTCGTAGTTTGAAGCTATTTGTATTATAATTTCATATCAAATATCATATTAACTCACATTAAATATTTTCCTAAAATTGTTTGATTCCAAATGAATTAGTGTGATTTTTTTCCTGAGGCAGCACCGGTAATTTAGTCGTTTTTGTTTTGTTTTTTTAATTTGTCGGTATTTGAGATCACGCATAACTCGAAATTTCAATGGATAAGTTTAAAGATTTTTCTCTCAGGAAAATTGGCGCAATACAATCTTCTTGTTTCTCTTCTCGTCTGATCTTCAACTATAGCTCATAGAAGAAATTGAAATCTAGACAGCGATTTAATAAAGAGTAGCTTCTACTTTCGCCTGAATATTGTGACGAAGTGCTGAGGTTGTGGCATGAGTATAATTATCCAGTCATATTGCAGAGATGTCGATAACTGTGTCATGTTTATTGGGGACGACTAAAGGGAATCCTGTGAGGTTTATAACATAAACCATATATGCTCAATGGTTTTTAAATCTGGCTATTGGAAAAGCCATTTGAGTAAATGGAAGTCAGCCGAGTGTTTCTAGAATATTTTGTTTCATAACCGCATGATGGGATGGGGAGTGCATTGTCATGCAGAAACAAAACATCGCTACCGAGAAACATGGTGAGCACAAAAGGGTACAATAAAATCTATTTATGTCATCCTTATCAAGACGGACTCCACCATTATTAGTAGTTCTAGTGAACTCTAACAGGATACATCTATTACTGAAAGTTTAATGGATTACACAACATCCTGGTGACTGGTTAACTCTATACTCTCGCGCGAGCTCCTTCACACACGAACTCGACCGTCTACACGGATGTGCAGGAAACTTTTTTCAGTTGTCTGGACGATACAGTTTCAATCTTTCAAAGCTTAATGGCGATATTCTCAGGCACATATAAGTTTCAGTAACTGGTGCCGTGTCAATAATTTTACTCTTACTGGCTGACAACTGTTTGTTGTACAAGGCATTATTGATGGGTTGGATTGCACTTGTACTTATTTCACGTGATCTAATGAAATATTCTCCCATTTGGTTGAGCGCTTACTGTCCTCTTCAGGCGACGGCTGTTCCATTTTTGCATCACGTACGCAGTTTTTGCGCGCTAGTGATGTCTGTCGAGAATACTACTGCGATGCTGATGCTACTTCTTTCTTCGGAAAACCTAGAACAGTTATCACTTCGGAAATTGTCCGCTGCGTTTTTCTGTCCTTAACAATCATTCCGCACACAAACGGTGTCAAATACTGACCCAGTCACATCGTTGCCACTGCTACACTGTCACGGTTTAGTTTGGTTCATTTAACGACATATCAAACCTTGATATCAGTCGAGCGCCCCACCTTACGCACGAGTACGGCACAAGGCATTTAAAGGTAAAAGGCCGTAGCCGAGACACACCGGCATTCAAAAAATGCCTTGGGCGCCGCAGACATTCCCCTAAAAAGTGGCGCCTCAGGTGCCAGGTGATAAACCTAGCCCTACAGGAAAGAGTTACAGTTTGGGAGGACGGTTTCATGAGGCTTGAGGAGAGCCGGGTTTTACGCGCGTGACATGAATGCCAGCTTCTCGGAACCCAAGTGTCTTCGACCGACAGCCACCGAAGCCAAGACATACTCGACCTGATCTATGTATTCGGGAACTCGGCTAGCCCAGTGGGCTTGAAGTCAGTACCGCAATACAGACTCTGTATATATCAAACCCTTGAGGGTAATTAAGGCGGGAATTTGATTAATTTCCAAGCTTTTGAATTTAATTACGACTATTTGTACTTTCAGAATGATATTCTAATCATTTTTAATGTTCTTTTTTATTTGTCAGCAATAATAATCCTTTTTTGCAGACAGTTTTATAGTATCCTATCTAATCTAAATAATTTACAGTGTTATGTGGCATCAAGTATTCCTATTTAATACACAATCATGTGGTTTCACGTAACACTTTTTATAAAAATCATTTGTTTGTGCCCAGCATTCTGATACGAATTATTTGCACATAGTTATATGGTTTCAAGCATTCCTATTCAGTACCGAACATTTTCAAACAGATGTCCTAGAACCATAGATGAGTCCCTAACAGATACTGCCACTTTGGATCAAAGTGGACTTGGGAGTAATGACAGTGAAGGTATGTTCCACACTTCCTATTTGTGGGACCTTAACCTGCGACAAAGAATTTAGTTATCGTATTCGAAGCCCTGCCAACATAGCGAGTCATAGTACTTCCTTGCATATTAGACGACACATATTTCACACGACTAAGTCCAAAACAATTTTGTGTCCTGCGGCCAAATGAAAAAGTCGCATAATATCTCCTTTGCATTGGCCATTCAATGAAATGATACAAGCGTCTGTATTACAAATTCGTTTTGCCAACTCAATTTTCTAGCTTGTTCACCATCACAGGAAATTGATTGAGTGTCTTGAGTATTGATAAATTAGCGCCGGGTAAATTTTTTGTAAATGATAAAAAACCAGACCGAAATTGCAAAAGGAAAGTCTTTGTTTCCTTCTAAACACATCACTAAATTTAAAATCTATTTTTAAATGTCAAAAAACCAAAGCCGTCAGAAATTTTTCATTAAAGTATTTGAAACCGATTTTTTAATCTAATTCAAAATTGACAATTTTTGGGTCTCTGGAGTCCCATATTTGAGCAGAATGAGATATTTCTACCTTAATGCTTCGCTGGATTATGCTTTGGGGGCTGATCTACCGGATAAGAACATGAAGAAAGATAATAGATCCAGTGAGGTTCCAAACGATGATTAGAATACTTTGTCTGATGTATTCGATCTCTATCGTTTCGCTTGGCCACTGATTTGTGACTGACATTCAAAGAAATCCACCAACCTCTACCCTTTACTTTCACTCGAATATCAAAGCATCTAATATAATCAATTTCATATAATTTCATCCACAATTAACCATACTGGTATATATATATATATATATATATATATATATATATAAATATATATATATATATATATATATATATATGGGTTTACATGTCGGAGTAAAGTGGGTCTATGTAACTGTTTGTGAATATATTCATGCAAATAAAGACATTTTGCAATTTCCATAAGACTGATTAATATATGGTGATATATTTTACAAAATGTCATCCCTCTTAGTCACACACACACACACACACACACACACACACACACACACACACACATATATATATATATATATATATATATTTGTCATGTAAGAGATACATATGCACAGACATATATAAATATGTATTACATTTTTGTGTCATACATACACACCCATATATATATATATATATATACACTGTATTCACATAGAAACCGAACTTTTAAAACAATAGGATATTTTCGCGTATTGGTGATTAAAAGTTTGTTCTGTAGTGACTGACCTTTTACGTAAAAACTGCATCAAGCTATTTTGCTCATTAATGAGCTATACGTGCTTGAGTTAAAATGAGTAATGCAATTATCTTTTTTTTTCTATATGCATACATTTAGCCTTTGTGTGTGTGTGTGTGTGTGTGTGTGTGTGTGTGTGTGTGTGTGTGTGTTTTGCTTATTAAAAGTTTTTCCGAACGTGAATCGATTGTAACGGTTTCCCAACTAAATTTGAAGCATCTGTATCAACATTTTATCAGCAATTCGTTCACTTAATCAATTTCGAAAACCTTAATCATTCGTACAGGTTTTAAACAAAACTTTGTGCATATTTGCTGTGAATGGAACGACCATACAGTAAAGAAGCTCACTCCATGACATTTCATCTCCCTTTCGAATGTCTAATTCTGCACACAATACACGATTTAGTAACAAAATCTTTAGTACATAGTATTATACTTACAACTGCTTGTATAACTTTTAACACGGCTTTTGTTTAATAAAAGCAACCAATGGGAAGTGAAGTTACAAACAATGTCTTATAAGTCAATTACATCAAATCTCACACCACACTAAATGCTATAAAAATCCACATCAGAGAACCTATTCGGATTCTCTCTTATTTTTTTCTTTCCGCATACTAAATGTTGTACTAGTGGTGACATTTTATCCAGACGACTAGCATAGGGACAGAATACAGGGAAAATTGAGTTCCAGCTTTTCAAGAAGAAAACTCAAGAAAAATTATATCTGCAATGAACAACTAAAATATCGAATCACTTCACTTTCATGTCACAAGTCCATTTTTCTTTCTCCACAAGTCGAAGAAAAATATCTATTATTATTCAAACAGACGACATTTGTAATCCCCTTTTCTCTCAAACATATTTTAAAGAGATAGTTGTTTTAATAGAAACATTACTGATATACAAATTAGCAATTCAATTTTCTGTCGCATTTTTCTTGTAGCCTTTCGTACCAAGGGATTAAATTAGATATCGGATGACTTCTTTTTCTAACAGAAAATTTTAGATAAAAAAATTTTAATTCATTCTCATGCAGATCTGCTCTACTAAATCATTTTGTAATGTTGATTTCTTTTCAAATACTGACTTTATATCTTGTGACAAGTTCTTTTCATTGAAAACTTTGAGGAATTTTGTGTTACTTCTCTTTTGGTCGTTTTTATTCTGGCTTCACAAACATTGATATATTGCATGCAATGATTACAATTGTTGCCTGCCGAAGTAATTACGTTCGTTTTTCCGCCTGATGAAGTAGAATCTGCCGTTCAGTGCTAAGGTTTTCATTTTTCAATGCTCCAGTCAAGAAAGGCAGCACAAATTACATAAACAAATACGCAATGCACAAAGGATGAATATTAGCGAGAGGCCACTGCTATTACTTCAACACAGTTTTTCATATATCCTTGTTATCGCAAATCAGTTTTTAGCCCCATATACACGAGTATTGGTGTTCGCATTGCAAAATAAGAATTTATAGATCGAGCAGAAAATATATTTACAACTGATGTGAAACAAAAACTCGCAGAAAGTTGAAAAGTTGGTGCAAAGTGAGTGCAAGACCAGACACGACTGGGTGGGGAATGGGATCCTCTGGGAATTGTGGAAGAAATTGACATTTAATCATGCTATTAAATGGTACACACACACACACACACACACACACATATATATATATATATATAAACCGGAATCCGTCCAGAAGAATGAAATGCACAAAAGTCTTTGGAAATTTGAGATACAAACAAATCCCCGAATCCCGGTCGAAAGACCAGACCTGCTAATAATTAACAAGAAAAAGAGAACATACCGAATAATGGATTTTGCCGTCTCGGCGGATTACCGAATGAAAATCAAAGAAAGCGAAAAGAGAGACAAGTACTTGGAATTTGCTAGAAAACTAAAAAAAAAAGCTATAGAACATGAAGAGGGGGTGATACTAATTGTAATTGGTGAGCTCGAAGCGATCCTCAAAGGCTTAATGAGGCTGTTAGAAGAGTTGGAAATCAGAGGACGAGCAGACACCATCCAAACTACAGCATGGTTACGGTTAGCCAGAATGTAAGTCCCCAGGGCTTGGGAAAAGTGACTGAAGAAATTGAAATCAGGGGAAGAATCGAAACCATAAAGACGAGAGCATTGTTAAGTCTGGCTAGAATATTCAGAAGAGTCTTAGAGACCTGTGGAGACTTGCTATCACTTGGACTGCGAAAAACTACCAGTTAAAGCTTGAGTGGAAAACTTGCAATGTAGGCTATGCGGTGACAGAGATGAAACCATCAATCACATAATAAGCGAATGCAGGAAATTAGCACAGAAGGAGTATAAGACGAGACACGACTGGGTCGGCAAGGTGATCCACTGGGAAATGTGCAAGAAATTTAAATTTGACCATTCTAACAAATGGTATATGCACAACCCAGCACCTGTCCTGGAAAATGACACGCATAAACTCCTATGGGACTTTGACATACACACAGATTACCTAATCCCGGCCAGAAGACCAGACCTTATAATAATCAACAAAAAAAAAAAAAAAAAGAAAATTTGCAAAATTGTCGACTTTGCTGTTCCGGCTGACTAAAGAATAACACTGAAAGAATGTGATAACAAGGATAAGTACCTCGACCTTGCTAGAGAATTGAAAAAGCTGTGGAACATGAAAGTGACGATTGTACCAATTGCGATTGGTGCTTTTGGTACAATAACAAAAGGATTATTAAAAGGCCTGAAGGACTTGGAAGTTGGCGTACGGGTAGAGACTATCCAAATGACAGCATTACTGACAACGGCCAGAATACAGAGAAGAATCCTAGAGACTTGAGGAGGCCTGCTGTCACTCAAACTCCAGTGAAAAACTCTAAAAGAGTAAATAATAATAATAATAATAATAATAATAATAATAATAATGAATAAATAATTAATTAACACCAGGGAAGTCTCCTACTAAAACACTATCGGCCATTCTTAAAATGGACAAGGGAAGAACTCGGACAAATTGACCAAAGGACAAAGAAATTGATAACGATGCACAAGCAATGTAAAGATAGGGCAGAATACTGAGAAGAGTCTTGATGAGTTGAGAAAACTTGCTGTCACTCGAGAGATGACGGAGACAAGAAAAGAAGAAAGAAATGAAGTTGCCAGCAATGAGGGTTATGTAGATGCAATAATCCAAGGACTCAAGAAATACCCTTAGAAAGCAAGAAAAGACTTATTACAGCAGCCAATAAGAGCATTGTCAACATAAGGATAAACAGAAAAACAATAAAGTCTTGAAAAAATGGGAAGAAAACAACTGTATGGATGCTTGAAATGATAAACGGAGGAGATTGCACCCAAAATGCCCTGGATATTGGCTAAGAAAAAGAAACTCAAGAGAGAAAGTGAATTTCGTTTGAGAGCC
The DNA here is from genome assembly GCA_963585895.1 of Sepioteuthis lessoniana. Taxonomy (NCBI): domain Eukaryota; kingdom Metazoa; phylum Mollusca; class Cephalopoda; order Myopsida; family Loliginidae; genus Sepioteuthis; species Sepioteuthis lessoniana. Next base: position 1,214,613 of record OY757905.1, read on the forward strand.
GCACAAAACATTGTCATAAGGAGCATAAGGTGAAAATAGATAATACTCAACGGATTAGCAATTGTAGATCATGTCAAGACAAAAAAAAAAAAAAAATAAGACGGTTAACAACATAATAAGCGAATGCATCAAACTGACACAAAAGGAGTGCAAAACTAAGCACGACTGGATAGAATAGGTCATCCACAAGGAATTGTACAAGAGATTGAAATTTGACCATACTACCAAATGATATATGCACAAACAAGAATCCGTTTTAAAAAATGAGATGATATAAAATTCTCTGGAACTTTGAGATACAAGCAGATCACCTAATTTTGCCCAGAAGACCTGACGTAGTGTAAATTAACAAGGAAAAATATTTGCTATCTAATAGATTTTTCTATTCCAGTAGACCACATAATGAAAATCAAAGAAAGCGAAGAAACAGGAAAATATTCGGATCATACTGGAGAGCTAAAAAAAGTGGATACCAACTGTAATTGGCCTGCTTTGAACGGTCCACAAGTGCTTGGAACAAAAACTGAAAGGATAAAATGTCAGAGCTAGCATTAATACCATACTGACTGTAGAATTGTTGAGGTTGGCTTCAGCATTCAGAAGAGTCCTGGAGATTTTAGAAGACTGGCTATTACCGATTAGAAATGAAGTGAAAAACTCAAATAATGATAATAATTATGATAATAATAGAAAAGGAAACCTTAAGAGAGAAATTGAATCTCATCTAATAGCAGCACAAAACGACGCCATAAGGACCAACCATATCAAAGCAAGAATAGATAAGATGCAACAAAACAGCAGACGTAGGTTATGTGCTGATAGAGACGAAGGGATCAACCCAATAATAAGCGAATGAAGCAAATTGGCACAGAAAGAATATAAGACTAGACACGATTGGGTAAGCAAGGTGATCCACTGGGAACTGTGCAGGAAATATAGATTTAACCATACTAACAAATGATATTGGCACAACTCGGAATCTGTCCTGGAGAATGACACCCACTAACTCCGCTGGGATTTTGATATACGAACGGACCACGCAATCTTATAATTATCAACAAAAAAAAGAAAACTTGCTGAATTGTCGACTCTGCTGTCCCGGCTGTTCACTGAGTAAAATCGAAAGAAAGCGAAAAGAGGGATAAATACCTCGACCTTGCTAGGGAATTGAAAAAAACTGTGGAACATTGTAATTGGTGCACTTGGTACAGTATCTAAAGGATTTATAAAGGGACTGGAGAACTTGGAAATAAGAGGACGAGTGGAAACCATCCAAACTACTGCATCAATGAGATTGGTCAGAATACCGAGAAGAGTCTTGGAGACTTGAGGAGACTTGTTGTCACTCAATCTCCAGTGAAGGACCATCAGCTAACTAAAATGTGAAAAACCCTCGAAGAGTAATAATAATAATTGTACAAGAGAACTGTGGAGACTTGCTGTCACTCGGACTCCAATGATGACCGCTAGTTAGTACTGGTGTAAAAATTCCCAAAAAGTAAAATAATAATCATAATAAACAAACGAGAAATCTATAAAATGGCTGAATTCATTTAGGTTTCCGTTTTACTTTTCTTCTTCTTCGTTAAAGAAAGTGTTAGGTGATTCAGTGCAAAGCTTCAGCAAGGAAGGAACTTTTAACCTTCTGAAAAATAAAATGATCTGCCTTCGAAATAGAGAGAATGTCACTCAGTCAATTAAAGAACTACACGGAAAATAATGACATCAAAGGTCATTTCGAGCCTTTTGTGTTTCCATATCTTTATTAATCCATTTTCATATGTCTGTATGGCAACATACATGGTAGGTTTTAATTATAAAGTCAATGCTTGAAATGTCATTTCAAAGACACTGATTACACACACACACACACACACACACACACACACACACACACACATATATATATATATATATGGATGTGAATGCAAGAGTGTATGCGTAAAGTTAAATTCAAATTTTATGCTGAAAAAAACTTTCTATAAATCCAGTTATATTGTTGTTTGTCAATTTCATCAGCAAAAATGACAGAGTTTTAGGTGATACTTTTCTGTTATCATCAGCTTTATAGAATTAAGTGATTAAATGGTAATTAAGTTACACCCTTGTTCAATAGGCATCGTAAAACAACAAGGAACAGGCACATAACGGTGACAACTTTGTTGTGAACACATATTCGATGTTTGACCGGAGAGATTAGGGTAGAACTAATAATCCTGGTAAAGAAAACTATCAAACAAGAAATTGAATGAATACATAGAAAATCTTTTGAATTTTGCTGATAACAAACGCAACCAGTTTGACATGTGTATGTGTGAGGGGGGTAGGTTATTGTTTCAGTTTTAATCGCTTTTGTGGTATATCAACTTAAAAACTTTTCTTCATGAAAACTTCATGATCACCTCTGTCGAAACTAGTTGAAAATTATTTGTTGAATCATTTGTAATATATATATATATATATATATATATATATATATATATATATATATATATATATATATATATATATATATATACTAATTACTATTATTTGGTCATGAATATTTGTGCATATTTGACCATATATTTTTTCAACGTAATTATAATAATATTAGTTATTAGTTTCAACGCTTTAATGTTTAACCATATCTATTATACTTCTTTCATTTTATTCCTTATATTTTAATTCTAATGACTATACATCTTAGTAAATCTTACGAATATTCATGTAGCTACACTCCTCAGTTTTTCACCCATTTATTTATTTTTTTACGTTAATTTTGTGCTTTTTATAAATTTGTTTGTTTGAGGTCTTGCCAGATAAATGAGAAATATTCCTTTTACTTTCAGTTCTACGCTCTACTTTCCTTTGCTTCTATTCGTACTGCGCTTAAACTCTTTATATGTAATTGTTGATCTTGTCATTTATTTTAATCTTAGCCGCACATGAAACTTTTACTTTCAACTTGGTCATGATAGTGCGGTATCACATCAACCAATCTATTTCCCTGTGATCATATCTATCGACGGATCCCTTTCTATTCATATCGATTAGTTTCGGTATATTTCGTGTTTCTATATAATTGTATAGATAAGAAAATGTTGTCAAAAATATGCATAATTTAAAATATGTGCTTATTATTTCCACAAATTCATTGGAATATAAATATGTATAAACAAGTTTTAAATCCACTGTAAAATCTCTTAATATGAATTGTTATTTTCAATTAAGAGCTCGACTCAAACAATCCCAATTTATTCAGGAAATTTTGCGCTGACTTTTTTGGCGTCGGATTACGTGTGCACTTTCATCAGTGTTGAAACAAACATAACCGAATGAAATAAAATGCATGACCAAATTTACATTTCGCAGTACAGTTACAGCATCTTTTCATTTTAATTTTTAATTTTTTTTCTCGATTTTTTCTTTGTCATTATTTCTCAAAGAATTTGCACTTTTGCAGTGGAAGGAAAACCTTATGAATGAAAATACTAAAAAAAAAAAAGAACAAAAATCAAACTGCGAGCTTCTTGAAGACTATTCATACTAGTTCATAAGTACATGAAACCTTGTCATTATTCTATATTTATTTTTAGTTAGCGTAATTATTATTGTTATTTTCAATATTATAGTTGGTGTTGTTTATACGTCTTGTTTTAAGGCAGATAATTGATGACGAAAGTAGCGATTTTCTTTTCATGTTTAGTCTTTCACAAAAGTGTTTTCCAAGATCAAATCTCTATGGCAACCAGAAAACGAGTGCATTATAGTTTGTTTGGCGTTTTATTTTATTCACAGTTTTGTTTTCTTTGTTTGATATCAGCAAGTATCGAAATTTCGGTTTGCTTTATTGGATTACACTCAAAAGAGGAAAATTACAAATATTTAATTATTGTAATTAGATGAGCTTAGATAATTAAAGAACTTTAGCTGAATCATTGTTTAATTACTTCACTGACAGATATCCACATAACTACAACAATTAAGAAGTCACTTACTTTTATAGAAATAAATTACCGCTTTTTATATTACCATCACAAAAATGTGGGATGGGCATTGATACACACACACACACACACACACACACACACACACACACACACACACACACACACACACACACACACACACTATGGGTGATAGATTGATACTGCGTATATTAGACGCAAAATTATATATATGGCTGCATACACACACACGTGTGTGTGTGTCGGAATCCCCTGGACCAAAGGTCACATTAAACTTTACCAATATCTGTCCGGAGACAAAAAACATGTTCGCATCCTGCCCTAAGACGAGAACACAGCGGAGAGAGTTAAACACAGTTGAAAAGTCAAGTATAAGGGAATTCTATCATCGGATTACTTCGACTCCGACTCATTTGTGCAATGAGGGAGGTGTTTCCGCAGAATTAAAATCCCTGGGACAAGCTTCGTTTCATTTTTTCTGCATCCTATCCGAAAACAACTGCAGTTGGAAATGACACCACACTATAATCGCCAAAATCCCACCATCTAGTGAAGTCCAGGAGAGTGTGCATGCATGCATTTGTGTAGGCATGCGTTTTTATACATACACAGACAGGCAAAGGACGAAAAGCTATTCAAACATTTCGTGACACCCATTGACTATCCACCTTGCTTAATTCTGTCAAGTCTCGTTCTGGTGAGATGAGAAATCTCACTAACACATTTTGACATTCAAATTCCGTGACATACACACCACACACACACACACACACACTCTCTCTCTCTCTCTCTCTCTCTTTCTCTCTCTCTCTCTCTCTCTCTCTCTCCATACTTTCCCGAGTTTTATTGCTGAACTAACAAGTCTGTCTCCCAAAGGACACAGTTTTCTTGTTAAGAATGAAAACGGGTGTGGTGTGGGCATTTTGTATGATTTGGACTGAGAACTAATTGAAACAATGACAAAAGGCATGACTTGGCGCGAATAAATATGTGTGAAAAAAACACAAGAACCAAATAGAAAATATCTTAAAACAAAATCACTCGAATATACGTGGCGACGGCCAAGTTTCATTTAAAATCAATTGAAAGAAGACTTTTTAATGGGTATTTTTCACAAAACAATTGTCATCTTTTATAACTTTTAAACTATTGAGTGAAATTAGAAAGATGTTTACATCATCGTGCTCATTAAGAATTCTTTTTCTCCATCGATTCTTGTGGGAAGGTTTAAAGACGTAGGAATATTTAAATATCTAAGGAGAATTTTCATTATTACATACGTTAATCAGGGATTCACTTTTGAAGCATTTTTTTATCTAAACATTCCGACTCTAAATCTAAACATTCCAAGCTTTTTCCGAAATATATTACATACGATGGTCTTGAAAATTCACGTAGTACTTTTTTCATCTTTTCGATAAGTATACCTTTTCATATTCTATTTAAGGAAACGAATACAAAAGAATAGACTATCTGGAGAAACTAACCGAATACTAATTGACTTCTAAAAAGCAACCGGTTCTGAAATCATTATGGAATTAATTTTTGGACCGTAAGATTTGCTTCTAGTCTTTCCTATTATGTTTGAATTTCAACCATATAAAATTGTTGAATAGATTAATACGCATTTTTAGCCTAAAAATTAGATTTTGAAATTCCATGAATACACGATTATATATAGTTTCCTTTTCTAAAAACAGTAAGAAAAATATCAAGATGGTAACAAAATAGGAAATTTTTACGTTAAAGAATCGAATATTTAAAGTGATAGATTCCTAATTATTTTCTGAAATATTTACTTTATTAAACACTTAAAACCACCAAATTTGGTTGGACTTTTGTTCCCATGAGGTGTTTTTCACAAATTCCCATAATGCATCTTTCATGGATTCTCGAAAGGACGAAAGGATCTTTAGCAATATTCATTTAATGAATCACTTACGAATGTCAGTGTGGAGAAAGAGAGCGAAAACAATTTAATGTGACATTCCACACAGTTTGAATACATCAAAATATTTCCCAAATGCCCATGTTAATTGATAATTTGTATCAGTTAATCTAAGTATAGTCGTGTTCCATCCTGGGAAATCTAACAAAATATTTCTGACACAGTACATATCACAAATACAGTGAGTGCAATGTATACCATATCACAGAGACATTCACACACATGCATGCAATGACTTTTAACCCGACAAGAGATTGATTTTTGTCTCTTTTTGTCCACCCAGGCGATTTCAAAGACATCTCTTGCAATAGTCGTTTTGGTCCCCGTTCATTGCTTCTTCTTGATAAACTTTCAGCCTATATACACCGCCATCTTTATAAATATTTCATTTTATCTCTAAACAATGCTTATTTCTCGAGATTTAAATTCCTCAAATCTCCTGCTGTGTGATGACTGAGAAATCTTCTGAGTTTGCATTTTGCAATGTGAATGCAAATCATTATTCTGTCTCTTTTCAGGCGCCCAGATAGAATCAACATACTAACAGTACATCATATGTAATAGAGAATAAAATTCCCTTCAATTTAGTTTTCTCTTGTGTCTAACAATCATGCTTCGAAAAGGATATAAATCACTCTTATGAATAAAGAGTTTCTAAATCGATGAAAAGTAACCCGCAGAAAACCAACAGAAAAACAACTGGAAAAGTTTTCAAATGCACTTAATCACAAGCGCATGTGTGGTTATGTGTGTGTGTGTGTGGTTGTGTGTGAGCAGAGGATAGCGCAACTTGTAGCAGTGTAAAAAATGAAATCAACAAGACGAATTTTGTGATGGTACGACCCCAAATAGACTCTTGTACCACCACCACGGCACCCAATAGACGTTTGCACAGCTAAAGCACTATATGACAAAATGAGGCACTAAAAACTCATAATACAAGAGTATGATACGTTTTTTATTTAGGAAAATCTAATTTTCTTTTTATAACAAAATAAAAACCTTATATACTTTGAAAGAAATTGAAAAGTCAATTTTAAAGGTCAGTACAAACCGAACTTTCAGATTGTTAAAATAAAAGGTAAAAAGGCTTCGGGGTCTGTCAAGTACGTTGACCCAATTTAAATCATGGCATCTCTTGCCTACCTGTTGGGGTAAAAGATCCGACCTTTGATTTTTGTTTTAGTTAAATTGTAAAGAGATACTCTCCCACAAAGCGTGGGCTGGTATCCTTAATTAACCAAGCCCCTATATCGTGGTTTGATTGGGAGAATAATCAAAATCTGATATGCGGATGGGATACTTTTCCCACAAACGTAGAACAGAGCATTTGATAGGCTGACCAGTTAAAAAAGAGTAAAAGTATACGAAATGATCTGTGATTGGTTAGCCAATAGGGAATGTTTGCTCCCAAAGGAATCATCCATAAAAAATAGATATTTTTTATGGTTAGATGACAGAAGAGATCCAATGTCAATATCAAAGACAAGAGAATAAGAAAAAAAATCTCTCCAAAAATTAAAGCCTTTCCAGCAAAAGATTCACTATCCGAAAAATTGAATAAGAGAGAAAAACTTTACCAGCCAAATACCCCAACTGTCTGTCTCTCAAACACAACAAAAGTGACAATTTCTATCTATAAATAAATTGCATATATTATTGCTACACTTTTATATTTCAATAAATGATTGTTAATTGTTTACAAGGAGTTTTTCTTGTCTTTGAGTTGCCAACACCCAGATACCCAACCACCTCGACCGTCAGAAGAAATTCTGGATAAATTTTGTCATCTCCTCTCTGTTGATCTTTCAAACACAACGTGGGCACAGAGGGAGTTGATAAACCAGCTACTCGAAAACGAATTTGGTTGTCACAGAACAAACGCCACAATAAAGTATTGTGACAAGCATAGTACCACAACTACATAGACACGTGTAACAGCACCGATCTAAATAGTCTATGGGTGTAGCACTAAGCCTTAAGTTCCAGTCGGACAAACAGTATACACTCGCAGTGAGAAAAAATTACAAACACACAAAACACGTCAGCTGGTTCGCTTGATATAAAGTTTATTTGCAACTACCCTTCTTGGTAGTCGCTGAAGACAGAGAAGGAAATGTATGAACTGCGTCGACTGCTTTAGATAAATAAAATTAAAAAAAAAAAAAAAAAACATTGCAGGACGAAAGAGGCAAACACAAACCTTATTATCTTTTTTGTTGTCTGTTGTAGTTCCTGTACGTGACTGCTTGGGATCTTCAGATTTTCGCAGCGGATGTGGGACCCCTTTGCAGAGTTCACCCAGAATGGGTGCCGTAATTTTTGGTCCGTCATCACATCTTTGTCGCTGATCTTCAACTAACTTTTCCTTCCTCTTTTCCATCGTGTGCCCACTTCAACGGCCCCTCAGCCCGAGTTTCCTTCAGCCAATCACCTTCCCATACGCTTCTCCTTAATCATCTCTCTCTCTCTCTCTCTCTGTCTCTTTCTCTTATATGTTCCTCTTTTTGTATCGTCCTGTGGTTGATATCTAAATCTAGCTAGGAATCAACTTACAACTAAAACAATCAATCAAAGTCCCTAGTTATATAACAATTCAATCTTTGCTCAAGTTCTCTTGCGTTCACTTGCCACTAATACCTTTGAAAAGAATTTTCCCTCTCTTTGATAGACAAATAGTGGTGAAGTTAAATTTCTTTAGCCATGTAAAAAGTGTCTAACTAAAAAAGTAACTCAGAAAGAAAAAAACCCCAAAAATCCCGGCTAAAGGGATGAAGGATTGTTGTTGCGCTGGCACCTACAGCATCTGTCACCCCAAAGCAGATGAAGATTGCTTGTTTTCCAAGCACGAATGAAAGTAGAGGAATGACCAAACTAGAAATCACATATGATGCCATAACCATAGGGTATAAAAGATATCAAGTGTTAACAAATGATTAGCTGTTAAATCTTATTTACTATTATGAATTTAAAAAAAATGAAAATTAAATAATTTATTAGATAATGCGAGAAAATCAAACAAGATCTGCAACGATACGATTAAAATGAAATATTTGGTAAAATACAAACAAATGAGGGGGGATTAGGCAAAAGGCGAAAGGGACCCAACCTGAAAAATAACTGCTGGAAAACTCTAATAATATCATTGTTATAAAAAATCCCAGTATTGAAAAAAAGGGGACTAGTCAGTGGTTGCAAATCCCCTGGGTTGATGACAGAAGACTTCATCCTAACTGCTCAAGATTAAAACCTGTCAACAAGATCCTACCAGGAACATATTTTAAGAAAAAGGGGCTGCTTCAAATGTTGTTTCTGCAGAAGCACAGAAGAAACTTCTGATAATCTAATATCTACTTGTCTTTAATTGGAATCATTTTGAGATGAGGTTTCTTAATCTGAGCCCTTCGGGTCCCGTGGCGCAGCGGATAGAGGCGTTGAGTCTCTACGGTTCCAGGTGAGCATTGTCAGAAGATAGCGGTTTCAAATCCTACCCAAGGCGGCCAGAGGTTTACTTGGTCAAAAACGTGGTGCGATAGACAACAACTATGGAAGGCAGTAATTACTGGGGATACGGTTACAAGACTCAGCATTCCTATCCGAGGTTGCGGTAAATCACCTGAAGAAGGCCAGAGGTGAAATTTGGCCGAAACGTAGTGAAAGAAGAAACAACACAAAAACTACCAAGATGAGGACAAAAAGTCTGCAATAAATAAAAATTAACTATCAGATCTAATATCTAGTTATTCTACGAGGTTCGTCGAAAATGTTTTAAGACTCAACCAGAAAGAAGAGCCATAGCAGAACATTTTTGTTGTAGCAATATACTATCACATTCTATAAAACCGAAAAAACTGATTAATATTTGCAGTTTAATTTCTGTATCGGTGAGGCCCATACAAATGAGAGGGGTGTGCAAAAATGTAAAAGTGGATAAAATAGAGGCTGAGCAGTGATAAAGTATGTGCAAAAGAAAAGTATAGCACCCAACGAAATTCATGAGGACATTATACAGATATTTGCCGATGAATTTCAATGCAACTGTTAAGAAGTGAGCAGTGGAATTTAAGCGAGGCAGGGACAGCACAAAATATGCCCCTCAGTTAGATCGTCCCAAAACCTCAACAACTGATAAACAAGTTGATGCCATTCACCGTATAGTTTTGGATGACAGACTTACGGTTCAGTAGATAGCTAAGACCAAAAGCATTAGTTCTGGTTATATCCAAACTATTCTAACTAAGATCTTGAGGATGAGAAATCTGTCAGCGAGATGGGTCCCAAGAATGCTGATGCTAGGGCACAAGGTGAAATGGATAGAAATTTCCAGAAGACTTCTGATTCACTCCTTGGCTGACTCAAAGAATTTTCTCTACAAGTTATTAACTCAAGATGAAACCTAGGTTCTCCACTTCGATTCCAAAAAATTGTGGAAACACTTTGGTTCTTCGAAAAGTTCAAGCAAGCAGCGTCTGTTGACTTGGTGAATGCTTTTGTTTTTTCGGATTCTGAAAGTGTAATCATAATAGACTATTTGGAAAAGAGAAAAACTATCGATGGACATTACTATGCATCAAAATTAAGTCAAGTGAAAAAATCTATCAAGTCGTGACGCACCAGAAACCTGACGGTAGATGAACTGTAGCTCTACGAAAACGCTCCCGTTCACTCTGTTCAGTATGCAATAGCTGAAGCAGATAACAGTGGATTTGAATTGCTATACCGTCCTCCAAACTTGCCAGACTTAGTTCCATGAGACTTTTTCCCGTTTCATTGACTCAAATCTCACCTGCATAATCGCCATTTTGGAAACAATGATGCGGTCATATGTGTTGTGGAAGAGATATTGAATGACCTGGATGCCACATTCTTTCATTATGTTATTGCAATTCTTGAGCATCGTTAAACTTAGTACATTGATATCAAGGAGGACTATATCGAAAAATATCGAAAAACTGTTTGTTTCCTCAACCCTTTTTTAGAACTTTTTGAATGACCCTCGAAGTTCCGAATAAATTTTAAAATTGGTATGCAAGAATCAAACAATACCTGTATAACAGAATAAACTACTCCATCTAGAAAAATGATATAATATAGATGTAGTAGAAAATAGTTCAAATAAGATAAATGTCATCTCATAAACATAATCACTTCGTCTGATAGAATTATTTAACTCACAAATTATAAGGATCTGGACATAGATGTGATATTTAGGCATTTGCAACAACGATTAATCCAGTTATTGAAGGAGAGCTAAGAATAATTAAGAAGAGTGCAGATAATGCACAACTTAAGAAAATTCCAGAGAGTATATCTTTATCTGTAAAACGAAAGATCGTACAAATGAGCACTGCTATCCATCTATTATACTCGATCACTTCCTAAAAAATCTTTCATTCGCAAAGTTGAACATTATGGTCATCGTGTCTCTCTGTAGTTAGTGATAAATCATGACGAAGTCAATTAAATATCAGTGGATTTATTTTCATTTCTGAATACTCTTTTTTCTTTAATGACACTGTTTCAGACATCAAACACTAATTACCTTTTTTTAATTTTGAATTATTTACTCTCCATAAAAGAGAACAAGGGTTTCAAAGTAGAGTGTTTCTTTTTCGAGGAATTGAAACGAGGAGTATCATTAGGTCAGGGCATCTCATGGAATTGTAGATTTTTATAATATTGAAAACCTAAATCGAAAATATTTTTGAATTTCCATATGGCGTCTTTACTTTTCTGGAAAGAAAATTCCTGCAGAAACATTTCTGTGCTTTCTTTGTCGTAAGAAAAAAACGTGATTTCGAGAGTGACGTGTTAAAAAAAAGCCAAACCCCATACTGAACGTGAAAGAGCAGCTTTTATGCTTCATTTCTTAACATTTTTGAGCATAAGATCAATGCACACTGTTACATGATATAGAATAATGCTTTCGGTCAAAAAAGTGGCCATACTCATTCTGTAACACGCATCCGCGTACAAATATATTGGTGTGATCATGCAAACTCTCCTAAAGAATTAAACACACCTTTATAAGAGCTACCCACTTGTCAGTGACTTTATCCACGAATAAGAAACAGCACGATAAAATTTTACTAATGTTTTCCTAACTTTTCTGTGTTCTGTCTTCGATCGTATTTTTCAAACTCCATCGACCTCGTCAGCAACTACTAAAAGTGAGGCTAATTCATTCATGGTGCTTACTTCTGTAAATTAAGAATTCTTTGCTTCGATTTTTTTTTCACTGAAATATAAACAAAAATTGAAATACAAATTATACAACTTACGACATTAACTGTGGAAGTTATCGTTCTTAGTTGACGTCATTTGCATTAAACTTTCTAAACAGAGGAATTATTGGACGAGATGAGACTCCTTGCTTTATTTTATCTGGAACTAGTCAGGATAAACTTAAGTTCATGTGATACAATATACTGAGAGGTCAAATGAATGGATTGCGCCAAGTGGGGATTATCTGTCTGCGTGAAAAATCATCCATTAAAACCCTGTCTAATAAATATTCATAGAGTAATACGCTGCAATATCGTCCACAAAGCAATCTCTAATCATAGTATTAGTTTAAGATCAATGCTGGCTGTTTACTCAATGGCCTATTGAGGTTGACATTACAATATATCCACAGTAGATGACTCCCGATTTTTGTATCAATCCTTAGTTATTAAATTCTAGGGCTTGCATTTTCAGCCGTAAATGAAACCCTATACAATGGACACTTCGACTACACTAAAAATTGAAACTATGAGTAATTCTCTAATGTCTACTCTTTCCATTAAATGCTTTTTTACTTTGTATTTGCCGATACTTTCTGAGACTTTTACCTGAGCAAAGATATCTCTCCTGCAGACACCTACTTATAGTAAATCAAAATCTCTTCAAAATAAACTGCAAACTCTTGAAGTAAGCGTAACCCCTATCTCAATATCTGCCATCAATAAAAGTAATTTTAGAATGGATAATTTTATGAAACACACAGACAAGGTTTTATCTAATAGTTTTGTTAATTTTCTCCTCTTTCGCACAAAACAAGGCATGATTGGTTAAAGCTTGTCTATACTATTGTTCAAACACAGAAAGGCCAAGTACTCAGGAAGAAATGTTTGGACAATATCTACACAAGATTGAATCAAAATGTTATTGTGTTGTGCGAAGACAGGAGAAAATTTGTAAAAACTATTGAAACAAATATTATGTATTTAATAAAAGATCTTTAAAAATAGATCATTACCAGTATATATATATATATATATATATATATATATATATATATATATATATATACATATATGTATAAATATTATTTCCCCCCCCTCTCTCTCTCTCTCTCTCTAACACACGCAAACACACACTCAAAAAACAATACGGAAAATCAAATTGACTTGTTCGCTATAAGGATAGCTTCTGAAAATTTATATCCTAATATAGAAATATATTTCAAGAGAAACATGATTTGAGTTTCTTTTCTTCAATGGAAACATGATTTGTCTTTTCTTTTCTTACATCGTTGGATTTCATTTTAAACCTTATACATACATGTTATGATATTATTCGCTGAAATAAATTTATAATGACAATTTAACCAGGTTTGAGTTTTCTTCTAATTGCATTATATATATATATAGGAAATTAGTTACACAATCAACTGCCAGCAAAACGTTAATGTACTCTCGGTGCATGTGTGCATATTTGTATGTGTATGTACGTATGTATGTATGTTTGTATGTTTCTTTGTGTGGTGTTATCTTAAGCCACTTTTTAGACGTTATCTTCACAGTGTATTGTAACAATCATCGGATACAACAAGACTAAAGAACATATAGGCCGAAACCTTGACTTAAAAATATGAATATTAAAGACAATAGTCTGGAAATATATATGGAATAATAGGAATACATTATTTTTGCCGTTTATCGTCTACGTATAAAAAAACAACTTTCTCAATTGAAAAGCACAGACAATTGATTTTACATCTTAAGAAGTGAATCAACACACAAATAATACAACTGAAACTTTGGCTTAAAAAAACTTGAACAGCTTATAGATTCACTGGGGGATTGATGCGTTTGGAATTTCATACGAACAAAATATACAGGCGCGGTATTAATGATTTTTACTCGTGTATTTTTTCAGTCATGAGATATTGAATTATCTACTGAACATAAAGCAGTATCATGATGGAGTGAGCCATCCCATGGATAGTCAATTGCACCCTAAGATGCAGACTTCATTGATATCTATTTAGCCTGGTCTAGTCTAACACAAGTTCACAATAAAGACTGTTCTAAGGGCCCCAACTACCATTGATATTACTGTGATTTTCATGTTCCGTTGCTTTTTCGGCTCTCTGGCACAGTCCAAGTATTTATCCAGCTTTTTACCTTGCTTCACTTTCGCAGCAACATAAACAAGATGACAAATTCTTATCTTCTTGTTAATTAAAATCAGTCCAGTCTTTGGGCTAGAACTTGTGATCCGCTTGTATCTCAAAGTCCGAGAGAATTTTATGCGTTTCATTTTCCAGGACAGCTTCTCGAAAAATGAAACGCAAAATATCATCAGGGACTTTGAGTTACAAACAGATCACCCATTTATTTTTTACATTCTTTGCGAGGTTTTAACATCAGCATTAATTGGTGGTTTTTCACTAGAGTCTCCTCAAGTCTCTGGAACTTTTCTGAGTATTCTTGCCGATCCTCATGCTTTGGTCTGTGTAGTTTTGATCCTCTCTCTCAGATCTTTAATTTCTTCAGTCTCTTTTCTAAGTGTTTGGGAACAATTCCAAGCGTTCCAAGTACAATTGGTATTACCGTCACCCTCATGTTCCACAGACTTTTTAGCTTTTTTGGTAAGATACAAGCATTTTTCAATCTTTTCGCGTTTTCCTTTTTCTTCTTCTTCTTTTTTCTTTTTCTTTTAATTTTTTTTTTACTCTGTGGTCTACTGAAACAGCAAAATCCACTAGGTAGCAAGTTCTTTTTTTTTTTTTTCGTTTATCAGCACTAAGTCGGATCATCTGGCCAGGATTGAGTGATCCATTTGTTGCTCAAAATCCTAGAAATTTTTTATGCATATAATTCTCAAAGACAAATTCTGGTTTGCATATATACCAGTTATTAGTATGATCAATTTTTTATCCATTGCACTGTTCTCAGTGGACCAGCATTCCCACCCAGTCTTGTTTAGTCTGGTACTCCTTTTGTGCTACTTTGCTGCATTCACTCATGTGATTAAACATTTCATTTCTGTCTCCAAATAAACTACACTTGCTATTTTGTCCTCTTCCAATAATCCTGGGGGAGTCCACGTGATGTAATGGCTAACGTGCTGAGCTTCGGCCTCGAAGTAAACGAGTTCGAACTGCAGTCGCGCAATAACGTTCACCTACAGCAATTGGTTAAATAGTATACCTTCTGTTCTTCTACAAGGATGATTTGGGCATTAGATAACCCACGGAGGTTGATATGCTAACAAAGGAAACAAAACCCATATTCCCAAGATCTTATAATTTTCTTTTCCTCCCAGTGTTCTGAAGCTTTCCTTATTTAGTAGTCTTAATCCTCCACTTGTTTCTTCTTTCGCCATTTTCGTTATCAACATGGCACATTTTTCAATGCCAAATTCCATTTCTATATCCGGGTCATATATTATTATTATTATTATTATTATTATTATTATTATTGTTATTTACTCCTTGAGAGTTTTTCACATCAGTTTTAGCTGATGGTTTTTCACTGGAGTTTGAGTGACAGCAAGTCTCCTCAAGTCTCCAGGACTCTTCTCAGTATTCTGGCTGTTCTCAATAATGCTTTAGTTTGGATGATCTCTACTCGTCCTCCAACATCCAAGTCCTCCACTGCCTTTATTAATCCTTTAGTTACTGTACCAAAAGGACCAATCACAATTGGTATAATTGTCACCTTCATTTTCCATAGTTATTTTCAATTCCCTATCAAAGTCGTGGTACTTATCCTTCTTTTCATATTCTTTCAGTTTTATTCTGTGGTCAGCTGGGACAGCAAAGTCCACAATTTTGCAAATTCTCTTTTTTTATTATTAATTATTACTGATCTGGTCTTCTGGTCGAGATTAGGTGATTCGTCTGTATGTCAAAGTCCCATAGGAGTTTATGCGTGTCATTTTCTAGGACAGGTGCTGGGTTGTGCATATACCATTCGTTGGTATGGTCAAATTTAAATTTCTTGCACATTTCCCTGTGGATCACCTTGCCCACCCAATCGTGTCTAGCCATGTACTCCTTCTGTGCTAATTTACTGCATTAGCTTATTATGTGATGGATGGTTTCGTCTCAATCACCACATAGCCTACATTTGTTATTGTGTTGCGACTTATCTATTCTAGCTTTGATATGATTGGTTCTTACGGTGTTGTTTTGTACTGCTATTAGGAGAGATTCTGTTTCTCTCTTAAGGTTTCCTTTTTTTAGCCAGGTCCAAGTTTTCTCGTATGAGATGTTGTTTATTGGTCGTTTAAAACGCCCATAGAGTTGTTTTTCTCCCAATTTTTGTTTCCTAGTTATTGTCATTTTGTTATCCATCGTGTTGTCAGTATCGTTTCTGATGGCTGTAATCAGTCCTCTTTCATATTTTTCTGTTGTCCTCGAGCCGTTGTATCGATGCGTCAACGCAGTTTTCAATGGTGGCAAGTCCACTTCCTCCCACCTTTCTTCATACATATAGAATGTCAACGTCGTCTCTTGGATGTAATGCCTTATGCATGGTCATTAGTTTTCTTGTTCTTTGGTCAATTTGCTTAAGTTCTTCTCTGGTCAACTTGAAAAAAGAACCCGAATATCTAACGAGGGTAACAGCCCAGGTATTTATTCCTTTGATAACGTTTCTGCTTGATAGTTTTGTCTCGAGTAACTTTTTAGTTCTCCTGAGATATTCTTTTTTAATTATTATAACATTTACTCCTTTAGAGTTTTTCACATCAGCGTCAGCTGATGGTTTTTCACTGGAGTCTGAGTGACAGTAAGTCTCCTCAGGTCTCCAGGATTCGTCTCAGGATTCTGGCCTTTCACCGCAGTGCTGTCATTTGGATAGTCTCTACCTGTACGCCAACTTCCAAGTCCTCCAGGCCTTATTTTGCCAAAAGCACTAATCACAATTGGTACAATCGTTACTTTCATGTTCCACAGCTTTTTCAATTCTCTAGCAAGTTCGAGGTACTTATCCTTCTTTTCACATTCCTTCAGATTTATTCTATGGTCCGCCGGGTGAGCAAAGTCCACAATTTTGCAAGTTCTCTCTTTTTTTTTTTTTTTTTGTTGGTCTTCTGGACGGGATTCGGTGATCCGTTTGTATGTTAAAGTCCCATAGGAGTTTATGCGTGTCATTTTCTAGGACAGGTGCTGGGTTGTGCGTATTCCATTTGTTGGTATGGTCAAATTTAAATTTCTTTCACATTTCTCGGTGGATCACCTTGCTGACCCAGTCGTGTCTCGCCTTATACTCCTTCTGTGCTAATTTGCTGCATTCGCTTATTATGTGATTGAGCGTTTCGTCTCTGTTATCGCATAGCTTACATTTACTGTTTTGTTGCGTCTTATCTATTCTCGTTTTGATATGATTGATCCTTATGGCGTTATCCTGTGCTGCCACTAGAAGAGATTCAGTTTCTCTCTAAATGTTTCCTTTCCTTAGCCAGGTCCATGTTTTCCGGTGTGAGATGTTGTTTATTAGTCGTTTAAAGCGGCCATAGAGTTGTTTTTCCTCCCATTTTTCCCTAGTTGTTGTCATTCTATCATCTATCGTGTTTTCCGTATCGTTTCTGATGGTTGTAATTAGTCCTCATTCGTGTTTTTCTATGAAGTCTTCGAGCCGTTGTATCGATGTGTCAACGGTGTCTTCGATGCTGGCAAGTCTTCTTCCTCCCTCCTTTCTAGATACATATAGTCTGCCAACGTCGTCCCTGGGATGTAATGCCTTATGCATGGTCATTAGTTTTCTTGTACTTTGATCCATTTGTTTTAGTTCATCTCTGGTCCACTTGAGGAAGGGTCCCGAATATCTAATGAGGAGCACAACGCAGGTATTTATTTCTTTTGATGAGGTTTCTGCTGGAGAGTTTTGTCTCGAGTAGTTTTCTAGTTCTCCTGAGATATTCTTTCCGGACCTTGTCTTTCATTTCCACTTGTTTGATGGTGTCAGCCTCCAAGATACCCAAGTATTTCTAGGTTTCCTCTTCTCCGAGCGTTCTAATTTTGTCCTGATTTGGTAGTTCCATTCCATCAGTCATATGTCGTTTGCCACTTTTCATGACGAGCATGTCACTTTTTTCTATGCCAAATTCCATTCCTATGTCCTGACTTAATATTCTAACGGCGTGTAAGAGAGTTTCCAGTTCTTTTTCATTTTTTGCAAATAGTTTAATGTCATCCATGTACATTATGTGACTGATCTTCTCTTGCGATCTGCTGAGTTTGTATCCGGCTGTGCATTTTCTGAGTATGTGGTTAAGTGGCATAATGGCTATCATGAATAGTAAAGGTGATAGTGTATCTCATTGTAAAATCCCTCTTTGGATCTTTGTTTCAGCTAAGCTTCTTCCCCTGCTATCAGCTACACTCTCCAGGTTTTCATGGTCTTTTCGATGAAGTTTATGACTTCATGTGATATTTTGTACATTTTGAGACAGTATGTTATCCAGCTTTGTGGAACTATATCATATGCCTTTTTGTAGTCAATCCTGGCCATAGCTAGATTTTTCCGTCTTGTCTTGCTCTCATTTAGGATGTGTTGATCTATGTAGAGTAATTCTGCTGTACCTCTGGACCCTTTGCAGCATCCTTTCTGTTTGTTAGCGAGTGGTAAATCTTTTCCCTTTTTTGTGCTGTTAGTATTTTCCTCATCACTGGTTTGCAGGTTATTGGTCTCTAATTGTTTGGAGCAGTTCCTTTGCTTGGGTCATTTTAGATTAATGTAGTCTTTCCTTTGGTCATCCATTCAGGTACTTGCTCGCCTTGTAGGCATCTATTCATTTCTAGTGCAAGTCTGCCGTGAATGAAGGTGAATTTCTTGAACCAGAAGTCATGTATTCCATCATGGCCTGGCGTTTTCCAGTTTGATATTCTTTTCAGTGTTGTTTGAGTAAGTCGATGTGTATTTCCGTTTTGGGGCCTTCTTCAAGTCCGTCTAGTTCTCTTGTAATGTTGTTTATCCATTCAACATTTTCGTTATATTTTTTTGGTTGCCATATTTTTGTCCAAAATCGTTCGGTTTCTTTTGCATCCGGTTGTAGGTATGTTTTCGTGTCACTCCCTCCCAATTGTTAATAGAATTTTCTTTCCTCGTTTTGGAAAGTCCTGTTTTGTCTGTATTGTTTTACACTTTTGTCGATATCTCTTTAATCTTCCTTCTTTCGCCAGCACTTTATGGTTTATTTCCTCAAGTTGTACTGTTATTTTTTCCTGTGTTGCCTGTTCCTTTTCCCCACTAATTTCAGCGCCTCTCTTTTTTATCATTCTAACTTGTTTTCGTAGTTTTTTTATTTGCGTTTCCAGTCGAATTTCCCATCCCGGTTTTGACTGTTTCTTCGTGCTTTTTGAGGGGATCCCAACTTTCTCACATTATTATTATTATTATTATTAGTAGTAGTAGTAGTAGTAGTAGTAGTATTATAGTTGACTATGCCAATTCCGATAAATATTTTGATTGGTTAAAAGAGGAAAATCTTTGTAGAAGGTACGTGACAAAAACAGAATACGTAATGTGATGCTTTTAGTTATTATTTCTGTATTTTACCTTCTTAGGATGTTAAAATTGGATTCAAACAAAAGGCATTTGAAATACAAGAAAGTTTTGCGTTGTGTTGGACAAACAACTGGTACATTCCGAAGTAGGAGGAAATTCAAAGAATAAGAAAGAAAATATTGATTTTTCGGTACAAAAGTCTTAAGAGAAGTGTAAGAAACCTCGTCAACATAGACACACAGATGTGTGCGTGGTTATGTGTGTGTGTGTGTGTGTGTGTGTGTGTGTGTGTGTGTTCGAGAGAGATAGAGAAGAGAAGAGAGAGGGAGAGAGAGAGAGAGAGGGGGGGAGAAGAGAAAGTGAAAAAAAAGAGATACAATGGGATGCAGTAATTAAAAAAGCAAGAAAGGGGAGGAGATGAGTGCGTGAAAGCCAAGATCGGGGAGGCATATCTCGCATCAACCCTGAAGACGTAAACTTTCCTCGTTGCAAAAGAAACCCATATCTGTTCTCAGCAGTAAATCGATTCCAGGTCACTTCGATTTTGTCTAACCGGGTTTTTAGTTAAATATTTTTAAAATACGAACGAACATCTCTGCTAGCAAAAGGAAAAGCGCAAAAATGATTAGCAAAAAATAAGATCATTTCTTTTAATCTAAAAAAATATGAAGATGTCTTACATTATGTAATTTTCGAAAGTAAACAAAAAACTATTGACTCAATTTTGATGTGTAAATGTTGTCCTTTTTATCTTCCTCGTGTGTGTGTGTGTGTGTGTGCGCGCGCGTGCGTAAATCAATAAGTATCAACAATTTTGTATATTCAATTGTATTTAAATCAAATGTATATTCAGTACAGAGAATAAATATTTGAAACCGAGAAATTTCACTCTTTATCGATTCTTTTAATATCTAAAAGCACGAAAATTACGTAAAAGATAAATTCTGTTGCAATGTACATAAGTCATTTAGACATGTTTTGTTGTCATGAAGAGCAAATTTCTTGTGAGATTTCTTTATTAAGATTAAATTAAATTTGTAAAATCTTGTTTGCAATCGACGGGCTTTTTAAAGGAAAACTCACTTTTCTTTTTGGAAACGTTTCCATTCTATTAATTTAGATCTCAACTCAAATTCCTTGATATCTCTTTTAGCAACAAAAACAATTTGTGCTTGTTCAAATACTTATCAGTATTACTTTCTATTGGGTTTTAGTGATAATCACTTCCATAGAAAGTTCTGCTCATAACTATTAAAATAAGCTTAAAATCTATCTTTTAATTGTCGAAGATTGCTGAAACCTTAAGAATTTTGAGATGAGGATCTAAATTAACTTGATATTTTCTCTCTTCTATTCTGTTGGGATGAATAATAATGCAACATCTTGTGTTCTCACACAACTTTATTCTTTTAGACGTCTCTTATTCAGACCCGGCATCGGACACTACCGGGAACTGCCATGGACTACTGATAGACTTTATGTCTTGATCTTTCGATTCCTCTGGCGAACTGATTTAAAGTTAAGATCTAACTTCTAATTTTTAGAATTTTAGTCACCAGACTTTACAATCATCCAATGAGATCCTAGCTTTCAAACGACCCTTAAAGGTTAGTACCTGTCAATTACACTCTGTTGGCTTCAGCTATCTACATTTACTTGGTAGAACAGTCTCAATTTTACAAAATACTGCGCTTTATGCCAAATAAAAGATTCAGACAATCTATTATGTAACATTTATATTATGTCCCTTTTATTTAGGCAATCTTCAAAATATATGTGCATCATATGTATGAGAATTAATCGAAAGACTTTTGAACAAATAGATAACTAAATACTTAAGCATACACATATGCACACCCACGCATGTACGCACGCTCGTACGTACGCACATATTAGATGAACAAAAGTGATAAAACAAAGAGGAATATTTCTTTGTTATAACTTTTAATTCTTCATTGTTCTCTTCTGGTTTCAGTTGAAAATCATCTTTGGAAAAAAAAATTAAAGACTTTTCCAAAAGATCTCTTTTAATTTTTGAAGGGGTTGATATACCTCAAAGGAAACGACAAAAATGAATTAGTCACATAGCATATCTATTCATTAAATGAGGATTATATATATATATATATATATATATATATATATATATATATATATATATATATATATATATATATATATATATATCAGTAGTTTATTTGGTATATATTTGGTATATTTAGCATGTCTATTCATTAAATGAGGATTATATATATATATATATATATATATATATATATATATATATATATATATATATATCAGTAGTTTATTTAGTAGGTAATTATTTTTTATCTGAAAATAAGAAAAACCGTTAATTAATTAGAAACCTCCTGGAATAGATAACAAAAATGCTTTAGTCTCCCGGTTTTTTCTTTTTGGCAGGGGTGCGGAATCTTATTATTATTACTTTGTCCTCAAATTACCGAGTTTCTAGAATAGAATTGGCGGAAATGCATGTATGTATGGATGTATATATGTATGGATGTATGTAGAGGTTAAAGTATTAAATAAATTAAATAATGGAAAATCACCGGTTATATTAATTATGAAAATGAATGATTAGAATATGATTGAAAAAATATTCTGGGTGATCTTCTCAAACTTTTGAATGATACTTGACGAAGATGCGAAGATGCTGTAATGTTCTGTCATTATTCTGTACAAGAAGCTAGTAGAGATGATTGTGGAAATTATCTGAGCATTTCCCTGTTGTTTATAGTAGGAAAAGTTTTATGTAGAATCTTATTAGACCGCTTACTCATAGTTGATGGCGTCCTTCCTGAGTTACAGTTTGGTTTCAGCACTATCGTGTTACTACTGATATGATTTTCTTGGCAATGTAATTACAAGAAAAATGTATAGGACAAGGTATGGATTCGTATCAAGTCTTTATTGATCTAACTAAAACCTTTTATACCGTAAGCTAAACTCCACTGTCAGAGATTTTAAGGAAACTTGATTGTCCTAAAAAGTTGATTGCTATGTTTTTATCTGGATGATATAATTGTTTGGATTAATGTGAATTGGAAGTTGTCAGAATCTGTATCACTCAAGGATGGAGTAAAACAGGGATGACATTCCAGTTCTCACTCTGTTTACTATGTACTTTGCAATGGTTTTCCACGTGGATTTTAAGGGAAGCAGTTGTTTCATCTACATAAAATATTGTACTTCTGGTAGTGTTTTAGCTTCAGGTGACTTACATAAAAAACAAGTTTTTTTTTATCTTTGGTCTATGATCAGTTATTTGCAGTGCAGATGAATTGACCTCATATATCACACCGAAGAAAATATATAGAAGACCATGGATAGCTTTGCTAAAACACACAGTTTTGATATTCTATTAGTGTATGAAAAAGTGGTAATGTTTCAGATTGCATTAGGTAAGCAATATCTAAATCAAAATTCAACAATTTTATTCTCACGAAATTCTCCCAAGTTTCATCGGTTGCTAAAACATCGTCACATGACATATAGAGTGAAATATTTTGATGTTTCCTGATGCTTGAATGTCTCGATAAAGTCTGATTCTCTAAGATAAAGACTGTGTTGGAGAACAACGATTTATTCATAAAGTAGAATTATTTTTCAACAAAGAAGGGTTACCCTAAATCTCAAACAAGATTTTTTTTAAATTTAAGTTTGATTCAAATGTTAAAACTTAAATTTTACTTAAATCTAGATGTATAACTTTATGATTTTGAGTTAACAGTTTACTTCTTTGATGATTTTAAAGAAACTTATCATTCCTTAATCTGAAGGATAACTGGCAACTTAGATCCTTCATAATGAAGTATTCCTAAATCAAAAAAAGTTTTCTAATCGTTTAACTCCTGAGATGAAAATATTTCTTAAGACTTCTTGTACATCACTAAATCTTTTGAGGGGCGTCTTTTTCTTTTTCGTTTATTTTTTTTTTTTAGTGAAAAATGTTTTAAATATGCATCGAGAATAAAGTTGAGATATTTTAATAGACATTTACTAATTGATCTATTCATATAAGTTTTATCATATCTCTGTTAACTTTTTCATTATCTATCTATCTATCTATCTATCTATCTATCTTAATTTGGGGTTGAAATTTCGAGAGTTAAAAAGTGGTGCATTTGCATCTGGTGTTAGTAATCAATAATTCATTAGAAGAAAAAACTGTGGCATGAATATTGCAGTTCAAATTATAATCTTTCTACTTCAAAAATTGATAATACACTTTATTCTCTTATTGTATAAGCTCATATACCTAATAATTTCAATTAATTTAAGTTTTAATTATCTTCTAAAAATTTTTCCTTGGTAAATGTTATTCGTTATGTTTTTCATGAGAATATTAATTTGAATAATTAGTTAAGTCTTTACGTGATTTTTCCATTTTTTTTTTTAAATGATTTTTAACTTTTCCCTGACATTTCAAGGATTTCAAATAAGGTTTCCTTTGTGCGACGCGAAGATAAATGGAGAGAAATTTAGTGGGAAGATTTGACTGAACAACTCTTCTAAGTGAGCTAGTCAATCTTTAAAATAAACATTCAAAATTCCCGGTTTTGCAACGGTAGTTCCCTTTCTATTTTAGAGTGAAAAACATGATATGCCATTAAGGAATGTTTCAAAAGCTCTTTGACTTTTGAAGAAATATTTTTTGCAGTATTCTCATTTATTCATCAAAGAATAATAACCTCTCACCAAAATGAAACTTTAAAACCAATAAAGAAAACGTTTTTTCAAGGTTGTTACACTAACTCAACAACTACAATTTCTGCTTCTTTTAACCCGATTTTGCCATTTGCTTGGATTATACAGTTTTACTTATCTTGGAAGCTACTTGAAAGGGCCGCAAAATAACCATTGAGGTATACATGCAGATAATCCTACGAAGCGTAGAAAAATGGAAGATCGATTGACACTAAGTATCGACCCATTATGACGTATGTTAACAGCCCCTCGTTCTTTTTTCTGTAATAATTCATTATTTACTTGGTCTTTCAATCCGGCTATTAATGCTAGTCCCAAGACTCGTTGTTATTGTCTTGATTCAATTTTCTAACGCAAATCCCTCCGCTTATTTCATATGAGGAAAGGGGTAGTTTATGGCGTGCCGTTTTGCCATTGGGGCTGGGGATAGGTTCTATTAAAAATACATTTTATATTGACATACCATCTCCAACACTAATGCTACATATAACAATTTGGGACAAGATAAATACTATGTACCTTTTGGTTGCCCCCATATAGTTTGTATTACTTGTGTTAGTTATGGGGTTGATGGGGGTGCACTGTGGTCATTTCCTTAAAAGGGACGATGAAGCAAATAACTGAAACAAGATGAAAAGGACTATGTAGGTGTTGTTAGTGGTATAAGAAAAAAAGAAAACGTATTATCGGAATGAAGTAAGGTAATCTATGACTTCCGACGCACATACACATATTCTTTCTCTCTCTCTCTCTCTCTCTCTCTCTCTCTCTCTCTCTCTCTCTCTTTCTATGAGCACTGAGTACAGATGAAAGTAGAATGTTGAACAGAAAATGCAGAAAGCAAACTGAGTTCAAATTCTTCTTACAGCAATACAAATCATTTTCGTATTAACGCCCAAAATATCAAATATGACAAATTTAGTCAATTATTGAAATGTTTCTAGAAAAGTGTTTTTTTTTTTCTTTCTTTCATTTTTTTTTTTTACTTATTTTATCCGTTTAGTATTTTGCTCAAATTATTAATGATTTGATGCAATCTCATTCCATTCAGTGGCTGCCATCATTTCCCAACTGTAATTCAGACTTCAGGCAATTTGATGATGGAACTTTAATAATAGATAGATTGAGTGAAGCTAGAAGTAAGGAAAAAGAGTTGGAATGATGGAGGTGTCAGAATTGCTGTCAATATTGGATCTTTTGTCACCAAAAGTTTCATTTTCGGGATCAAAATTGCACCTTCTCGGGAACATTTGCATACAATCGGACTATTGTCTAATACAATGCATTCAAAAATCTTGCTGTTTTTGGTCTTAAATCGACTGCAAAACTATCCAAGAAAATCATTGAAAATGATTCTTGAAAGTAAAGACTTAAGTAAACATTTTGTCTCTTCACTTTTCACTCAACCGGGACATTGGCCCAGCGGTTAGGGTGTTCGCCAATGGCCCGGGAGACCTGGGTTCAATCCCAGGTCGAGTCATACCAAAGACTTTAAAAATGGAACTTGATACCACCTTGCTTAACACTCAGCATTATAAGGTACGGTTCAAGGGTAAAGTGGAGCAATCCTGGGAATGTAGCGCCCTCCCCTACACCTTGGTGTAGTAGCTATCGAAAAGGGAGCCTTCGGGTCACCCTCGACTATGGTCGCTAACTTTACTTACTTACTTTTCACTGAAATGCAACGATGTCTGTCAAGGCCCTGATAGACAATGTTCTTGTGAAACGGCTTAATAAGAATGTATAAGTGCAGAAAACATTAGGATGCAGCATGAATATTTTCCGTTTTTTAAAAGCAACTTATAACTACGCGTTTCAAACTTCCGAAAATTATCCGAGTAAAAAGTTCCATCATCGTTCATTCGTATTTCAGCAATGAAAGAGCGCCCATAATGATCTAATAATCTATGATCTCATGCCTCTAAAATGGGAGAAATGAAAGTGCATATTCGATATGTAATTTTGTGGGAGTTTAAGAATAACAAAATCGGTACAGAAACAGCTAAAACATTTCTAATGTTTATGGCCAAGGTGCCATTCTGACCGCCAAGTCCGAAACTGGTTTTTAAAGCTTCGTTCTGGCGATTCGTCATTGAGAGATGAACCCAAACTAGGACATTCGGTGTTTTTAGGCCCTTCTTCAAATATTAAGAGGATTCTATTCTTAAAGAATCAAACTAGTGGAAGCATTTTCCTTAATACTAAAATTGTTTTCCATTCACGTCTCACCTTGCTTGAGGTCAGAAAAATCACAAGATTAGTTACAATCGAAGGGATCATTTAATCTAATGAAACATCAGTTGAAGCAACATGTGAATCGCATAGAAAGATTAATAATGTCGAAGTCTGCTCAACAAGCGCCCAGAGAAATTTCATCTGTGGAGCCGGAAGTGAAAGTCAAAGCCAAATTCTGACATGATTTGTGGTATCAATCTATAAGAGAAATAGTTCTAATGGATATTCTATCAATTATCTTTATATTCGACCGTGAGAAATTGTGTTCCATCCCCATATTGATCAGTTGAATCTTTTATAGTCGTCGACTGAAATCTCAGCATTCTTCAATAATGTCTTACTTTAAAAAGATAGATACTTTTGAGTTTTTGATCACCAAAATTTAAATCCATGAATCAAACCAGGAAAAAGAATAAAACCGTTTTCTTTCCATTCCTTCTCTTACACACACGCGCGTGCGCATAGATTAAAACGTCATCCGGGGAGTGATTATTCAGGTCAGAAAGAGTATGAGATTTTCGATATATAACATTGTATTAATTGTGTAGATAGTCATCCAATATCGGTTGTAATAGTTGTAAATCCAACATATCCTGAATATCTAGAGAGGCAGGGACAGATAAACTTACAGAGAGAGAGAGAGTGAGAGAGAGAGAGTGAGAGTGAGAGAGAGAGAGAGAGAGAGAGAGAGAGAGAGAGAGGATGATAATGACAATTTTTTAAAAATTCTCCATAGACGGCATTAAGAAAGAAAGAAAGAAAGAAAGAAAAAAAGAAAGAAAGAAAGAATGCCATCCATTATGAATTTCAAAAAGATCGTCCTTATCATCCTCAATGCGTAGTTTTACATAAAAAATAGTACAAACTTAGTCCCTGTTGATTTTACAAACATTTAACTTACAGAATGCTCCATAGATTTTGTAAAATCGTTATTGAATATCTTGTAATCAGTTCATTGGTATATCGGACATTCTAATAATAATAATTTGAGGCAAGAGTTCAGTTCTTGTAAATAATGTATATATTGTAATGAATATCACCAGCACAATAGTTAAGCTCTTTGCATCATCAGTTCATCTTCTGCAGTTGTTTGACGTTTAATTACAGAGCATATTATTATGAGCAAAGTAGGACCAGTAAGAAAAATTCTAAACTAGAAAGCTAAAGATGCAATCTTCAAGGAAATATAGAATCAAATTGTATCTACTTATTGTTAAACACTAATACATTCAATGATCATGATAAAAAATCTTTTGTCAAATTATTTAATTAACTAATTAGAACTTCAAATTCAAACATTACATCAGCAAGTCTGCGAATCTGAAGTTCTTTTTCAAATATCTAAAATCCCTTTTCAGACTTAATTTCGTTATTATTTACTTTAAGGAATCTAAACCTTTTTTGTAACATTGAAATAAATAAGGGATTCTATATAAACAACTTTTATTGAAAAGGTGAAACTACCTGCCGAGAAAGAATGTAAAAATCAGTCATTAATTTTATGTTTTACTGATATTATGTGTGATATGATGTTTGAGCTGCGAACATTTTTTGCACTTAGGTTGTCATTGTTTTTGCATTGAAAATATTTTTGTTATTTTTGTGATTATTCATGGATTCCAAACTTTTACACAACTTTTAGTCTCGCTTATCTGACTCTTTTTCATTTTATTTCGAAAGAATGTTTGATTATCTTTTATAAATTGATCCGTCCATAGGAAAAATGTTTGCAAAGGCAATTTCAGATTTATTTGTTCTTTGCTTGACAAAAACAAAAAATTGATTGGAACAATGAAGTATTGTTTTATGTTTTCTGCCATTTTCCTCATTAAAGTATTTCTCTGCTTCCGGTTTAGAGCTTGGAAAAATATTGAGCTGGAAAAGAATTAAACTGACGTTTGATTATTTTTTAAATTGAGATAAGATAAAAAGGATGCTTGATAGATGATAAAATTATATCCTTATGTTTAGGTATAAGAATAAAGATACGGTATGTGTGTTCATATGCGAGTATGTATGCGTGTGCACTTATGCAAGTGTATGCGATAGAGTTAGTGAGAGAGAAAGAGAAAGAAAAAGAGAGAAAATCGTGCGTATTAAATCACTATTGTTAGCGTGTTATGTTGTCACTTAAATGGCGACTTTGAATGAACAACTTCATGAGGACAAAGAAATCTATGTTTTTCTGGGTTTCATACTTCTTACTGTCCTGGTCACAATTATTGCAACTCGTGATATTTCAGTTCATAAGATATAATTTCTCCTGAAAAAAAATTAGTGAAACATCTTTGGTCTATTGACAAATCATTATTGATAAAGAACAGAAAATGATAAAACAACAAGTTTATTTGAACATGGTTTATTTCTGTTTATTTCTGAACCTGTATAAAAAAAAAAAAAAAGAAATGGTGCCAACAATGGTAATCGTTACTATAAATAAACTTTTGTTGTATTATTTAATTTCAAATCTTTTTAGTAATTACAAAATCAACGGTAAAACCAAATTTTAATTGTAACTAAATCAAATTTCAAATTTTGGAACACAAAAAACGAAATGAATATCAGATTTGATTAACATAAGAAGAAATATCGACTTTGATGGAAAAACAAAAACAAAAGATTACTTGTATTTAGACAATAAAGAATAAAATATAAATTGAAATTAAAAGGAATGGCGTAAAATGTTAAATTGAAGGAGTAAAATGTTAAATTGAAGAAGGAATGAGATATTTCATTGAAATAAGAAATAATAAAATATCTTCAACTTAAAAGAAATATCAACTTGAACACGTACCATCCAGTCCCAAACAGATTATAAGAAAAGTAAAAACCTTTCCTAATTAAAACCTCGTTTCCTGTACATTAAATTACAACGCATGTAGAACAGCTCATTAATTGCTGGAAGCTGAAAAAAGTTTGGGGGTTTATCATTTTTTTTTTCTGGAATTATTTCAGTAAGATAAAATTCTACTTTATGCCATGTGTCATATACGACCTAAAGGCAAGATGATGGAATAGTCTGTTTCCAATGAATAGCCAACCCCCATATGAGAGACGAGACAGAGCCTCGCGATTCGAGTCAAACGCAGGCCGTGTTTCTGAGTGCACGGATCGGTTTGCGTGGTTTGTTTGCTTGGCTGATCAGGTCGGTCAAGGCTGTCAGATATAAGCCGGCATTCATGTCACGCGCAGGTTTATCGCCTGGCACCTGAGGCCCCTCTTTTAGGTGAATGCCGACTGGGACCGAAGCATTTTTGGACCCGCCGGCTGTATCTGAGCTACGGCTCTGCGCCCGAACCCACCTTAACAAAAGTTTGTGCCTCACTCGTCCGGTTGGTGGGACGTACGACAAAAACCACTGGGCCTCGCGACTCGAGTCTTACTCTGGCCGTATTTCTCAGTGCATGGATTGGGTCGTGTGACGTGGTCACGTGGCTTCTTTACATCGGTCAAAGTCGCCTGAGAAGTGTACAAGAGAAGCGTAGTATTTTTGTCGGGTATTCACCTGCATTGACAGAGTTAGGTTTATCACCTGGCGCCTGAGGCACCTTTTTTAAGAGAATGCTGATGCATTTTTGGGACCAGCAGCACATTTGAGCTTTGGCTTATTCCCTAGCCCCCACATTAAAACGTCCTTGTGCCATATTTCAAATAGTTGAACAAATACCAATGAGACTTGTGAATGCCACCTGTCAAGTACTGATTTCCTTATCAAACTACTTGATGTTTTTTCTTCTTTCTCTGTTAATTTGAATATGCAAGTTACAACACCATGTTAAAGATATACATATTTACCAACCCCTCCGCTCGGGCAGGATATGACACAAGGTCAATTTTTTAAGCGGAGTTTAACAGGTTTGAATTCAGAGTTTTCCTTCTCCTAGACTAGTTGCCTCACCAATGCTGAAGAACCTAGCCTTCTCTACGTTAAAGATATATGTGGCGTCTATGTAAAGCAGAATTTTACTGAAATCTTTCGATGTTGTAAAAACTGTGACAAAATGTCATTTTTAATAACAGCATTTCACACTGTATCCGATTCTTTGATATTTTAGACAAAATCAGAAAGTACTATGACTCGGCTCATTGAGAATTGATTGCTTGATTGATTTTAACGGCATATCAACCCTTCTAAGTTTACTTTATACCTTGAGGCTATGGAATTGCGTTCCTATTTACATTTTTGTTCAGTTATTCAAGAGGGCTCCTACTGAATACGAATCATTTTAAACAAATCTATTCGACTCATAGATGGGACCCTAACAGGTATTACCACTCCTGGTCCGAGTGGACCTGAAAGTAATGGCAGTTAAGGGTATATTACCAGAACTGGAGCCTCACCATCAAATGCAGTTTAATTTTATACCCAGAACACCTCATTGGGGGTGAGTCTTAATTTATTTGGGAGATACAGTTAGCGTATTCTAAGCCCCTCATGGTGAACTGTGAGATACTACCTGTTGCACAACACTACAGTAGGAAAATAAATTATCAAATGTCTTTCTTTTTAGTGAATGATGAGAAATGTTTAGAAAACTTGTATCAATTGGCCATGTAGGTATAGATTGTAAAGCAACAATTTAGCTACGTGCTTTTGTTGAATTAAGTTTCGTTTTAAAAGTTCAGTTGGGTCCTAATTTTTACTTTTGAAAACTAACAACTTCTGACGAAAATTTCTGGGAAGTTATTATCAGCAAACGGCTAACTTCAACGCTCAAAGGTGAATTTTAAGATGATAATTATTGAAGGAAATTTTAATCATTGAAGAAAAGGAACCTGGAAAAAAATGTTCAAGAACGTTTCTGCCTAAATTGATACCATTTCTTCGAATTCATTAAAAAAATAAAGTATTGAAGGTCATTTAGTGTGCGATTACCAAAATAGTGACTTTCGAGGAATTCCAATCAGTTGTTTTTTTGTCAAAAGTAGAACTCAAGAATTAATTAGTTCAGAAATGATTTGTTATTCTTTTTAATCGTATCAATATTTCCTTTTCTTTAACTTTTTGTAGATAAATATAAGGATATTTCAAACATATTTTAATCGAAGATTTTAGAAGTTTACTCGATGAATTATCTAGGCTAACAATCACTGATGTCATTTTTTTAACCAGAATTTCTGAAAGAAAGAATTTCTTTCTTTCTTTCTTTCTTTCTTTCTTTCTTATTCAAATATCTTTTTTGTCTTCGTTATCCTTCACCATCTCTTCTTTTTTAACATAGTCTCTTTGCTTTTTCCTACATTCCATCCGCCCATTTAAATTTTTTTTTTTTAATTCTTTAACCACACCTTTCAATTACCCCCTCCTCGCCGTTTCTTCTTCCTCTTTGCTATCGCTCACTTTCTCGTCTAAGCTGTAGGATTTTCATTTCTGGAAAGAGGACAATAAACTCCTGCTGGTGTCTTAACAAACGATGTGTCAATGACTTTATTCCCTCCCGCCCTGAAGAGCTAACCTCAGCTCAATATGGTCCTGTTCCGCCCACTGAGCTGTTTCAGCTAATTACCTAGATCCATAGCCACCGGCAACGAAATAAATTGGGTGTTTACATTTCTCCTTCATAACAGGAGGGATGCACGGACGGCAGAAAACACCCTGCATATCTCCCACGGGCGGTCTTGTTCCGATCATTATTCAATTATCCCCGTCAACATTTTTTAAATAATCATTTTTCATCGAGTTTTGCTTTTTACATCGTTTGCTGAATTTGTTTTTCATTTTCAATTTTACTTTTTCTTTACCCTTGTCCAATTAAACTTTGAAAATTGGCCGCTCTCATTCCGATTAACAATTTTTTCATCCATTGATTTGAGTTGATATCAAACATTCCAACAGAAAAAAGTTTATAATTGGATGTGTTTTATTAATTTCTAATATTCTTCCAAGTTTCTACCAAAAATCCTCGCTCTCTCTGTCTGTCTCTCTCTGTTTCTCTGTCTCTGTCTCTGTCTTTCTTTCACGTTGGATGTGCTTAACTATCATTTGATTAACATCTTATTTATGTTATTTTGGTATGTTTGAATATACCTCAGTAAGAGTTGCCCTAGTGATCACAATTAAAGTTGAACAATGTCATTGCATCTCTTTCTTCGTTCATCCTTGCTACATGAAATAGAAACAGCAAACTCCCAAGAATAGCCAAATAGTTAAGAGATTAGAAAATAAGCACAATGAAACAATTTTATCTTCCGAACACACCTTTTTTTTAATACATTAACTTTTTTGGAAAGGATTAAACTCTTAATTTTTACATGGTCTTCCAAAAATGTTTGCAATGATTTAAGAAGAAAAAATAAAAACCGTTACAGTGAAAATTAATTAGTCATAGGCGCTCCGTCTTTGTTCCTTAAAAAGGATTGATGTCAAGAGAAGCAAAATAATTGCTCCGTGACTCACCGGGACAAAGACTACAAGATGGGCATAATTTAGGAAATACATCTTTTACGACCTGTCTAAAAAGATGGATACTTTTTTCTTTATAATATATTCCCATTTTCCCGGTTATAAATGTATTGTCAAACTCAACTCGAGTAAAATGGTTGTTAAGGATGGTTTTACTTTTAAAAACCACCCACAATGTTATCGTTTCCAGAAATCATTTGGTGCCCTAAAAAATAAAAGTTCACTTCATATAAAATATGCCACTGAAAAGTGCATGCTTTACATAAAGTCAACTTGCAGTCGGTATCTATCTAGCTCTTCAAAGGGCCAGAATATAACACAAGGTCCGTAAAAGTAAACTAGCTGTCGCTACATCATGGTTATTCTAAAGATTGTATTTATTACATCCCATGCAAATGAGGAAATGAATATGAAGGAGAAACTAGTACTTATCCTCCGCGCACACACATACATACACACAGATCCGATGTGAGGAACTTATCACAGCCATATTCTTAGGAGATGGACAAAAAAGTATAGTCTTAAAGAGAGACTATATATGAGAATGAAAGTCCCACATTACGCTGTCAAAAGGATGTGGTCCTGATAATTGGTATGAAACACCACAGGAGAGTGTAAAAATAAAGGATATTGACTTACATCAGCTTTTCGGAGAGTAAAAATTCCAGGACTTTGTGGTTTTTTTGCTCAGGAGGAAAGAAGTAGTGAAATACTCGCGTATAAATTAGAATCACAATTGTTAGCCAATGGTAGGGAATGGTATCGTCTGAATTGCGTCGCAATGCTTAAATGAACCAACCATTTTCTGCAGCCAGCTTGTTTTTTTTCCCGGTTTTTTTATGAGGTCGCTCTCTTCCTCAACAAATTAAACACCTAATAAAAATTTTAGATTGATTTATAGTGACAACATCAACTACAGAATGAAGTCATTATCCGACAAAATCCTAGAATGAGATTGATTCTTCTCAAATTTCTTGTGTGTGTGTGTGTGTGTGTGTGTGTGTGAAAAAGTAGGAGCTTCAAACAAGATTCTAGTTTATATGTTGTTAGCCCAGGAACTTACTATTCCATGTCTTTGGTCTTTAATCTCTTTACTGCCACTTTTCTGACAATGATATATATATATATATATATATATATAATACTTACAAAATGTGTTTTTACTGTGAGCCTTAAGATCTTTCATCTTCTATTAAAAGCTTGGATCACAGTGTTTTCAGAATATATTTAAATACAACGTACTATTAAGCTAGAGAATTCAGATTTAAGCCATCACTCAGCTATTCTCTTTATTCTTTTCCATTGCTAGATATCTTTATGAACGTAATGCTTCTGTAATTGATAAAGAAAATGATGATTTAATGAACTCTCGTGGATAGAGTTTTTTTTATAATTACTTTTCATGTCCAGTTTTTTGCAATGAGAAGCTTCTCAAAACATTTTCAACCTTGGGAGAAGCTAGTCGTTTGAATAAGGTAAAATATTTTTCAAGATCTAAAAACAACTTTATTCCAGTCTGTAAAGTTAAACTTCTCTTTTAAATTTTATGCATAAATTATTATAACCTCAAGGGCAAGGATATAGATATAAATTTTCTTTTTTTATAGGAATTATATTAGATTTTCTGGTCGTGGTAATTCAATTCACAATATAATTCCTCGACTTAAAAAAGAAAATGTACATCTATATCCTTGCTCTTGTGGCTATAACAATGACGTGGATGCGCTTTTCCAATCCTCCTGGGAAGACGTGGCCCTCGTGGTGACCGTGTCGTATATTCAGGTTAATTGGCCGTGCAATTACCATGACAAGTAGATTTGGCGTCACTTGTGTGCGATGTGGATTATGGCTCAGTAGTAGAGTTTCGGCTCTGCATTCTCTTGTCACTGGTTCGATCTCCAGTGGAGGAGGTCAGTGTATACACAGCTGATGAAACCTAATAAGGTCGAAACAGCAGTCCAGTGTTTCTGGCTGTCACGCGCAAGTGTTCGCCGGATTTTCTGGTCATGATAATTCAATTCCTCTCCTTAAAAAGAAAATGTACAAAGTCAACTTTTATTGTAAGGTGTATTTATTTATTTGGATAAGGGCAGTACTATACAAGGTGCTAAGTTTCCTCTTTTTTGAAGGGTTGCGGTTTCACATGCTAACGAATAAAGTAGTACGTCTACAGCCAGTTGTTGACTTGTGAATCAATCATTACCAAAAAAAGATTGAATATTTCTTCACAAGCTTTTCTAAAAATTGAACGAATCTGAAAAATCAATTCTACAAGTTTTGAGGGAACATGTTTATCCAATAAAAGTAAAAAGAATGGACTTCTCCAGTGTTTCATTTAATTTTTTCTCAACTTCACATGATTTCATATGCTTTTTAAATTTTTCTATTTTTTCAAATAATTCTTTAGAAATCATCTCTAAATTGCTAAAATTCCTCATCTTTTTCTCTTATTCAAAACCGAGAAATCAGTTTTTTCACCAAATTGATGACCTTTCTCGGATTTCATACGACCAACCTATTTTTCTAAGCAAGAAAATCAATTGAAAAAATGATAGAAGAATATGGGGAAGGAGTTGGAAGTGAGGTTGGATGTTGTAAATCTGCTGAAAGCACTGAAATTGTCCTAAATGAGAATGAAACTCTTTTATTAATAATGCAATATCATCGAAGACTGTCAATAGCGTTGGAAAATGATGGGAAATGATGAAAATATTGAAAAATTAACTCAATGTTTTCTATCAATAAACGAGACCTTCCTTCATTTGTTAATGAGTAATTTTTATCCTCATAGATAGATAGATAAGTAAAATATGTATTTCAGTTGCTAAGATTACAGTGAATGATCATTTATGTGCACAGGTTCCCAAATAAGGTGTGTATCAAAAGCGCTCCAACCCCATAATTTTATGTCCTCTTTTCGTTTTCAAACTGCCAGGTACCCTTGAAGCGGGCTACTGACGGTACACTTGTGTGAGGGATGCTATGTAATGAAATTTGATCTATTTCTAACGAGCATACATATTTAAATTGCCATCGTTCTTTAGAGTGTTGCAATTTTATTTTCCGTCTCTCTCTCTCTCTCTCTCTCTCTATATATATATATATATATACATGCATTTATAC
This sequence comes from Sepioteuthis lessoniana, assembly GCA_963585895.1. Taxonomy (NCBI): domain Eukaryota; kingdom Metazoa; phylum Mollusca; class Cephalopoda; order Myopsida; family Loliginidae; genus Sepioteuthis; species Sepioteuthis lessoniana. The sequence continues at coordinate 1,250,727 of OY757905.1, forward strand.
ATATTTCTGTGTGTGTGTGCGTGTGTGTGTGTGTGTGTGTGTGTGTGTGTGTGTGTGTGTGTGTGTGTGTGTGTGCGTGCGCGCGCACGCAAGTGTATGTTTTGTGTCAGTGCGGATTTGAGTATATATATATATATATATATATAGTCAGAATTTGATATAATTTCCCTGATGCCGTTTTCTGAGATTTAGCAAACTGACACCTGCAAGAGGGAGCATTAATACTTAATTCAGTTATTATGGAATTTCGATCTAAAATTTTCACAGTATAAAGTTCTGTGTGATTTCTCTCGGAATGAAGTTCATAAACAAGGAGGGAGATGTTTAAAAATGAATATTTGTTGCATATAATAAATTCTTTTTTCATTTCTATACTACGGCCTTATTGATAAATGTATGCATAAAGGACTGACTGTGTGAATTTACTATTATTCACACGCGTGTATTTACAAATTATATGGTGTGTGTGTGTGTGTGTGTGTGTAAGCGCGCGCTCACGCGTCATCTGACAGACTGGCTGCCCGTGTGGATGTCAATAGCTTCATGTGTTTACAGACTTGTTGTTTAGAATCTTTTGCAAACTCGAATCTCTATGACATTGCGTACAGGTTGTTATTTTAATGAGATCCAAACTGAGTTACCCTCCAGCTAAATTGAAGGAAATCGTGGAAGACGCAGGGAAGGCTTGTGTTTTTGGTGAACCAGAAAAAATATGGCGGCTATTCCATTATCTCATCTCGTTCAGAAAAGTATCTCTTGCTGTGATCAGAAATTTAGCTGCAACTTAAAAGGAAATGAAATTGAAAGGCAGATATAAACATGGATGGACATATATCTGTCGGGACTTTCTTTTACTCATCTATATTGTCTTTATTTCTCTCTATCTCTCTCTCTCTCTCTCTCTCTCTCTCTCTTTCTCTCTCTCTCTCTCTCCATACCTACACTCACACACACAAACATATAAAGACATACATAGACACCATATAAATCGTCACATACACACACACACACACACACACATACACACACTCAGATGTTTCTATTTACATGTATGTCGTCTTTCATGTATACCTGTTATTCATAATGCGACAAATAATCATCAAAACTTTGCTCACTAACTCTCAAGCCAAATTTTAAAAGGAGAAGTCATTCATGAAGCTTAGTTTAGTCTAGTAAAAGATCACAGATGCAGAGAATCCAATTTGGATCTCATTCACTCTACTCGTAAATAAATGTGCTCCCACAATAAGACATAAATTGTCTTTCGATATAAACCTGTTAATTATTGTACGATCATAACAATTAAATGCTTAAAGAGTTTTACAGTATTTAATCATTAGTCTCCCTTTGAAAAAAAATGGGAATCTTTTTTCGGAATTATTAAAATCTGGAAAAACACCTAAATAAATGTAAGATTTTCATTTATTAAAGAATAATATATGCCGATTAAAAAGAGTGAAGGCAGAATTCCTTAAAAGGCATTTGATTGCAACTCTGTTGAACTTCCTTACTAGAACAGAAATACAAATGATCAAGTCGTATTTCCTATATCAATGGAGAATAAATCATCGTAATTTTCTGATAATGTTGACTCTATTTCAGGACCAAGGCAAAGAATGTCGAGAAGATAAAAACAACGTTTCATTAAGCAAGTATATTAACATAAAATAAATTCTGTATCAGCGTTCAATTATGAGCGTTTCGTGCTGAATGCATCAAAATAGTAGTGGGTAGGACTCTTGTATGTCTCCCTTTAAATAGATATGTAAATTGAGCTTAGGTTCATTCAGGGCAGTTTTACTGGTGATGTTTTCAAGGAAATCAAGAATTTCAATTTAAATTCAAAAAATGATTCCCATCTTTTTGCTCTTGTATTGCAAGTTTTGTTCGCGATTATCATTTACACCACGTTTTCAGTCAGTTTCATTCATTCTGTTTTCTTTAGCCACTTAAACTTTCTATGGAGTATTGCTATGCCAGAATTCATACTACAGCAATAAACCCTCAAATGATACGGTTCAAAATATCAGTCTCGTTGCCCTGTCATATTTATTCTATTAACTAAAGCTTAAAAGTAGCAGCGATAGACCAGCTCAGCAATTAGCTGAATAAGCACTTCGTAATAACAGATATTGTAACCAATCTAAATCCCATCGGCCTGACTAAGAAATAATGGCTAAAAATATTTAATTAACACCATCAAATTTTAGCTTGTGTTTCTGCTTTGGTATATATTTTTGAAAATAGCCAGAAATTTAATTATTCATCTCAACTTTAAAAGATGAAGATTTTTTTTTGTGTCCAAAAAGCGATGACTAACAATTGTATTGTTGGTTGAAAAAGGAAGTGTAAGCGTATTCTAAGCCGAAAGAAGGCAATTTATTTGAGTCAGAAAGATTTGCTGGCATTGTTAACTGTGTTGTTTTAATGTCTTGATAGAAATATTAAGTCAGTCACAAATATTAAGTTGCTAAACAAATTAAATCTGTCCCTCAGGTTTTATGTGCGAACTTTCAATATCCCTCCGAAATGAAACAATGGTCGATTGTTGAAGAGAAAGTTGAATTTTCCGGTAGTCAGCAAAAAGTGTTAAATGCGCGGAAGAATCAAGAAAAACTCTGCCTATTTCTCTCGATTGAGTTCCTGATTTTCATTTGAGGTTAATTTTTTCTGATTTGACATTTATATCGTATTTCTTTAACATTTTATTTTACAGCTTACAAAAGAAGAAATCTGAAGTCCACCTGTCGTTAAAATACCTGCTATTTACCACCAACTGTTCTCCTACCAAATCTTTCTATATAATTCTATTCCTTAAAATGTGAATTCAGGTTTACTCCTTAAAAAATCATTTGATTAAGTCCCATATAGACAGTCGAAATAAAGAGCCACCAACACAACAGATAAAAATTGATTTTTTTCTCTTTTTTTTTATTGAATTGGATAATTTAGGCTACAATACCAAATGCTGTATATATATATATATATATATATATATATATCATCTTTTTCATTACTAGAGTAATGTTACAGCTGGGGTACATCCGTACAAAAGTACTTTTAGAAAATCATTGAGAGAAAGTACGGCAGAAAAACAGCTGAAAAGACGAAAAGTTATTCTGAAAACAGTTTTACAGTACATCGATTGTAATATAATTGTCACAAAGTTCTAAATGACAATATTTTCTCAGAGCATTGAATCTAAATTACAAGATTTGTGAATATTTGTAATCTTTTTCAAAGTGGTTAAATTCGGAGCAATTTAAGAATTATAACACTATATCTAAAAACGTGTACTTCAAGAACAGGATAATAGGTTTCCTTTTGTGAAATTCGACCTTATATATATATATATATATATATATATATATATATATATATATATATATATATATATATATATATATATATATATATATATATATTACATTTGAATAGAGAAATTGTATGATATTAATTGAATTACCGTGATCGCGCATTTACCATGACTAGTTAATTTGGCATCGCTTGCGCGCGTTGTACACCGTGGCCAGGTGGTATAGTTTCAGCTCGGCTTTCTGTGGCCACTGGTTCGATCTCCAGTGGTGGTGATCATAGTATGCATTGCTGATAAGACCTAATAAGGTCGAATTAGCTGTCCAGCATTTCGCATGGAAGTGCTAGCCAGGTTTTCTAGTCATGATTATTCAATTAATATATATCCGATAAGTTTTCATCATTTATCAACATTCGTGGTTTCTTTAATGCCGAATCCATCCTTGTTGAATCTTATGGGTAGCATTTTACCAACGGCTATATATATATATATATATATATATAAGCGTCAATTGTTAAATAAGGGAAACTGTTTTTTTAAAAGCAAAATCCTTTTTCTGCATGGTTTGGAATTAGTTTTTTAGCAAAAATTATTTCATTCTCACTGAAATAAGTTTTGAGTCGATTCAAAATGGTTTCAAATCATTGTTTAATAAAAAATTTCAAAAACTAGATGACTCACACAAATTCAAAACTGAACATTACCAGCAGAAATGAAATTTTTAAAAGTTTCTCATTTCGTTCGTTTCATTTAGAAACTTACAAGCCCTAAAGAAGTTCTAAAAATTGAAACATTTAACATTGTTTAATATTCCACAAATGAAATCATCCTCTGAATTCCTTGTGTTTTTCATCTCTACACTTTTTCATTTTAAGTTTGATGTATCTACGGAAAGCGTGCTCGATATCGGGGATAGAGCATATATAGGCAGTATAACAATTAAAATCACATATAATAATTAATTGTTTCACGTTTTCACGGTCATCTAATTACACAACAAAGGTTTTATACTGCTTAGATAGATAGATAGATAGATAATGCAAATGTTATATATCAAATTTTCGTGAAAGTGCTAGCAGTATATTGGTTCCCTTCGTAGGAAATGGACACAGTGACTTGTGTTCAAATTCTGAACGATGCTGTTTGCTTGTCACATATCGCTAATAGTCTTGACGAAGGTATGAATCCAGTTATTCTGCCTCCGGCAATAAGTAAATAATTAGGCAGACTAGTCTCTTGATGTAGTAACCAGTCAAGAAGAAAAAACTCTGAATTCAAACCTGTTAAATTCCGCTTAAAAATTGACCTTATATTACGTCTTGCTCGTACAGAGGGTTTTATTGAATATATATTTATATTTTCGATTGTTATTCATCTAATTCAGAACTGCATTTGTTCGAACCAATCATTTGCTTCCCTAGAAGGAGTCAATATTAGAGGATTCTCTTTCTACTTAATATATATATATATATATATATATATATATATATATATATTTATGTGCGAGATCATTAAATAAGTTTCCAGACTTTTTTCGTATGGGCACTTTTATTGATTGTACTCACATGAAACTCTAGTGACATGAAATCTCCGCCGGCTGCAATTTACTTGTTGTACTGTATCAACAACTTCTGGAAGGCCCCATGGAAGTCCTCTTGTGTGAGCGTGTCAATGACCTTCGTCACAGCCTCTTTCAAATCCTCAATCGTTTCATAACGACAGCCGCAGAGCATAGAGAATAACCAAAAGTCACAGGAAGCAAGATCTGGACTATAGGAAGGTTGAGGAACCGTCTTGATGCCCATCTTGGTCAAATAGTCTGTGATAAGGATGGAGTTGTGGACTGGTGCATTGTCCTGCTGGAAATGCTACTGACCCGATTTGAAGAGTGCTGGCCTCTTCTGACGGAATCTCTTCCTGAACTCCCTTAAAACTTCAACATAGTAACCTTAACCCTAACCCTAACCCTTTGGCCAATCAACTCTGGTGTATTGACTTCCTTACTCCTTCCACACCTCTCATCATACCTCACAGACTCCCTGCTTTCCATGAATCTCTTATGCCACTCAAAAACTCATGCTCGATTCATGTAAGATCGTCCAAAAGCAGTCTGAAGCATTCCATTCGTTTCTGTGGCATTTTTTCCAAGTTTAAAACAGAATTATATTAAATATCGTTCTTCCTCACGTCCAGATTGCATTTTTGAAATTCAGCAGCTGTGACAATCAGGCTTTAGTAGGGTGTATTCCAATTGTTGCTGTAGCTGTTCATTTGAACCTGAAATCATGTCATAAGATGTATAGCAATAACATACTGAATTTTCAAGAATCTACGACAATTTTAAATGCCTTTACAAAAATAAATCTGAGAACGTATTGATTGCACCACGTATATAGCGTAACTTTTTAAGTGGACACCGGCTTAATAGCGTTTCATTTTATTTCGCTTGCCTTATCATCTGTTTTGTTATTCAATGTTTCAATGTATTCATTACCATTTTTATTTTAAAAGCAGGACATTTTTTAAGCAAATTTCACAAAGGATTTTGATTCACTATGTTTTCTTCGCTAATGAAGAAACCACACATCAAAGCGATTAATATGACCAACTTCTGATACTATTACATTCACCCAGTGAATTAGATATTTGGAGTATTATGGCTATCATATAGCATCTTATAACGTTGATTATTCTTAAGTAATATCTTGATTTGATTGCTGTTAATCTCAACTAGTTCAAAAGACCTTAAGTATCCTGCACGAAACTTTGAAAACAACTTTTAGCGCATCCCAACATTCACGCAACCTTCTCCATAAACTGAACTATTCTTGTTTGCGTTTGAGAATCATCTTAATTATTTCATTCAATGCAAAAAATCATATGCCAAAAATATTGCATATCACATCTGTCAACATACATCCAAAGGCGAATTTTTTATGAAGTTAAAATTAAACGCTTCTTATTCCATTTAACGACCAACCGAATATAAACGTTTCATAAATCGAAAAACTTGTCTAGACCATTTTAGTCAGTCATATTTTCTCTTTGGGCCAAACAGCACAATTAAAGTGTATTGTATCCTTGAATTTTTGTTTTCAAAGCACCACTCACCATTGCAATAACGAAGAAGGTTCATAGAGAGACACCATAATATTTTTGGTAAACGTTGTCGGAACTAAGTAATTCATTTCTCTTGACCCACATGTACTGACCTTGTGTCGTATTTATCCACATATAGATGATAAATTGCCAAATGCACGCAACCAAATATTTATAACCTCTATTATTTCTGATCTTCTTCTTCGTGTAATAAATTTACCTTCACAAACACCTCAAATACACACACACACACACACACACACATACGTGTACATACATGTATGCACACGTATATATGTGTATGCAGTTTTAATATTGGTACAAAATATTAAAAAAATGATCATGAAAATGTTTTATGCGAAGACTTATATAACATTAACAGTGAAAATCTACTTCGATTTCGGTTCATGTATTTATTTTATTCTGTTGCTCCCGGAAAAGTTAGGAATTTTCTTGGAAAATTGTAAATTTTGTACGTTTTATGTAATTTTCTCAGTAATAAAAAAAAGTTTTTCTATCAGTGAAGATAAAGTGCAAAAAAATTTTTTTTCAAGATGTATATAGTTACGATAGGTTTTATATGATATAAACATTCATAAAGACGAAGATTTATATGTTCACATATTCCTACGTATACACACAAACACACACGCGGATATGTGGCGGGCATACAAAATTAAGCGGAACTTTTTTTTTAGTTTTCTTTCGAATATTTCTCATTGATTAAACGCAGAAATTATAATTTAATATTATAATAAATCTATCAATAGGAAAACACCTTTGTTAACAATGGTTGATTTTATCAATATTATTGTGCAATAAAATGAGTATTTAGTCATCAGTCTTTCATTAATATTCAGGTGATTAAAGATCAAAGATAAGCAAAGTCTTTGTTTATTTGTTTTCTTTTGTTTTTGTTCGTTTGAGTTTTGTTTATGTCTTCTTTTTTTTTTGTTAAATGCACATTTGTTGTTTATCTACAAAAGAATGCATGTATGTGTGCATTGAGTGTAAATATTATCCAAACGCTCGAGATCTAAAGCTTTCCATTTAAAAATCCCTTGGATTTATTGACCCATATCTGTACGGTATGTGTATGCGCGTGCGTGAGTACGTATGTGCAGTGTGTTGCATATTGACTCTTAACTGAGCCGTCAATCAGAGATTCTCTGCACAAGACGTACCTGTGAGAATAAGCTGAAGCGTTCATGTGCTTGAACGAAAATGTGTGGGTGTTATGGAATGATATATGCAGATGCCCACGTGAGATGCAGGCAGTATGAGTATTGAGTCGGTCTCAGCTTGCAGTCACGGGAGCACCCGCGAGTGGCTGGGCACCCCGCTAGGGCAGTGACCTACAGTGCTGAGAAGCAGAAGAAGTGCTTAGTGGGGCCTTGAAGATCACATTGCTCGGTATGATCTAGAGAAGAAGTTATGTGTCAATATGGCTGTCTCCATTCGTCTCTCTCCCTCCCTCCGTCTGTCTCTCACACAACTACTGAAGCTTTGACTTCAAGAAGAATAAAGAGAGTTATATTTTTATAACCAAGTGTTGTGGTCATTCTTCCTCCTCCATGTATATTCATTCTTTATGGCTACACAACACAGTGGAATTAACCGTACTTACCATTTTCTTACCAAGAATTCAATTACATCTCTTATCTTCTTGAATAATTGCTACGACTGCATTAATCGAGATTTAGTCAAAGAAGCGCGTCCCACTGCGGGTTTTTACTTCGTCTTCACAATAACACGTGCGAAATATTTAAGACGATCCGGCATTAATTTGTTTCACTTATCTTCGACGTTAACTAATCGATTTTCGTCATTCATTCATCAATTCTTTAACTGATCTCTATACCTATTTTTCTCTCTCCCTCCCTCTCTCCCTCTCTCTCTTTCTCTCTCTCTATCTCTCAATATATATATATATATATATATATATATATATATTTATTTATTTATTTATTCATTGATTAATAACACAGTATATATATCAAACAAAATAATAATTTCAAATAAAATATAACCTTAAAATACCAAAATATAAGTTAAATGTGAAGATTTAGTTTTATGAAGCAGCTCAGTTTTAAGAAAAATTTGAGTAACTTTTTATGTGAGGATTTGATTCTCAATAAGGCTCACCTTACTCGTTCACAAGAGGGTCAAGATTAATAACAAAACTATTGCACCCGAGAATGATCATAAATTCTATCAACAAAGCAATCGCGTACTAAAAAACAAAATAGATTATTATAAAATGTAAGAATGAAAATCAATAATAAATCAAAATTATTGATTTATATTACTTTTCCAATAATCTGTTTTACTCATTAAATAAGAAAATTTTAAAGCAAAATATTCAATTAGCTACCCCGCTACTAGAAAAAATATTGTTATCTCATATAAAAGGCTACGCAGAAACTTGTTCCTATCAAGTTCCCATCAATTCAGATTCGGTCATATATTGAAAGGATTGGGGGTAGTACCCCAGGCAGCATCTGCAAGTTTAAAAGGGCGTCCAGATAAAGATGAATTCGTTGATCCCACAAACATTTATAAAAAGGAGAGATGTGATGTAGCACTAAATAGGCTGGGATGACAAAGACCAGACGGTAAAGTTTGAAATATCAAAGTTTTTTTATTTAGTGAATGATACATGAAGAATTTAGTGTGGATTCCATGCTGTTACATAAATTCCATGCTTTGGTATAAAATCCATATTGTGTCAAAAGTGCAGACTTATCTGTCAAATAGTTCTTCGCAACAGGATCTAAAATAAGACTTGATGCTCTGGGCAGGTTGTAGGTGTAGCTGTGTGGCTTTCACCAAGCGCCAAATGCCCGCCACCTTCTCAATTCTAGCCGTCAGGAATTGATGGTTTTATAGCAGAGATGGTTGTCTATTAGTTAGGTTCGCACGTGTCCTATCTCGGACAAGAAGCTTCTCTTTAATTATGAGTGATAATGAAGCAAGTCATTATACAGCAAAGAGAAGTTTGCAAATGGTACACACTATGCTCAACAGTCGGGAAATATTTTTAAGACGGTTGGAGAATTAATTTGTCTTGAAAATAGTCTGAGTTTGTAACGGAAAATTACTCTCGCTGGCGAACTTGGCGATAATGTCTTTTGTCGATATCAGGGTTTGCTTTCAATTGAGCTGAAAAATTCTGTTCATGGATGATATAGATGAGGTTGCGTATTTTGTTTTTGTTTTTTCAAAACTGAATTCCGATGTGAGAAATCAGTGGGCTACGATAGGTTCATTGCTTGATGGCTGATGCGGACGGAGCCAAACAGTTTTAGCACTGCCCTGGACTGTACATCTTTGAATAATGAGACATCCTCTGCCCAAAAAATTGATGGAAGACTTAGTTTAAGGTGAAAAAAAGACGTTGTTTTGGGGACACTATTTTATGTAGAAGTTCATGTCTGACCTCATTGCAAGATAATCATATTTTGCGGGAAACGTCGTTTTTCCCGAATTTTATTTTAGCTGTTCTGTTTTTACATTGAGCGCTTTTACCCTTTTGTGTTGATCTTATTTTTTAACAACTATTTTTCATAACTATATATATATATATATGTGTGTGTGTGTGTGTGTGTGTGTGTGTGTGTGTGTGTGTGTGCTGTGCGTATTATGTTGATCTCAAATACACCTTTTTAACATTCCCTTTATTTATCTCTTACAAATAAATGCTTTGTATTTCTAATTTTATTCATCGTTTCTTTCTGTCTCTCTCCCGCTTCACTTCCAATGTATCAATTATATTCATTGAATGATTAATACTCTCTCTCTCTCTCTCTCTCTCTCTCTCTCTCTCTCTCTCTCAGTTGGGTGGAAGGGTTCAGAAAGTAGAAAAAGAAAAATTCCAACCTGCAGTATTGTTAAGATACCTGTTGTTCGCCAGTGTTTAAGCCAAGATAAAAAGAAAATTTTCAGAATTGCTAATGCTAATTTTCAAGACCTTTAAAAAAATTTAGAAAACTCGAGAAACACAATCTTTGTATTCACATTTCTTCTCCATTCAGCTTTATACTGTACTAATATAAGTTTATAAAATCTTAAAAATGAAATATGTTGACTATGCCAGTCATGTTATTATTTACTAAGTTTAATCGCGCATCGGCCAATATTTGAGTTGGGTGGGTAAAAAGATTAGGATACGTCAGAGTTTCGAATAGGGAAGGATAATGTCTTAAAACCAAATTCAAAATCAATATTTTACGTAACTAGCTTACACAACGGTAAAGTATAACCAGATGGACGTTTACTAAATTTAGCTTTTTTATAATATCGAAACTAGGGTGTAAAAGATTATGCTGTATGAATCTTCCGAGTGGTAAATGCCAGAGAACCATAAAATCAACAACTGCTTGCTCCATTGTGAAACCCATATCGCATAGAACAGTCGTTGCTGTGCACACACACACACACACACACACACACACAAATATATATATATATATATATATATATATATTATAAGGTAGTGTCTGTGATACTGGGTTTCATGCTTTCCGCATTCATCAGAGTGAAGGTTTTCAAAAAACACCGATTAATATGATTAATTTTTTGTTCAAAAGGTGGGGGTTATTTGTGCACCTGCATGACTACGTTTGTGTGCTATTGAATGTTAGTATGTTTTTGTATTTGCTGTGACTCGCGCAAACGTATGTTTGCGTATATACTGGCATGCATCTTTACGTATGTACTCATATTTCTGCTGTCTGTTTTTGGTAAAGGGTGAGACTAAGGAAAGGAGTGTGAGAAGAAATGAGTAGGCGAGCAGGGGTGGGAAATGGATTATTGCAATCAGAATGATTTCTTTTTCTTTTAATCCTTCCTAATTTTATGATAACTGAAGGTTTATTTGATGTGAATATGAAATGTCTGTTTTGTGGTGAATTTTGTTGAGTGATGATGAAGATTAAAATAAAATCATCATCACGTTATTTTTTTTTATATATAAGGATTGTGTTGTCAAGGTTTATGGGGCATAGTATTTATGGAAAGGTAATTAAAATGATGTTAGGTTTTGGGTAGCTTTTGCGATAATAATAACAATAACAAATGTAACAATTATGATCATAATGGTCTTTGACAATACTGATAGATGCTTATCATGCAATAATGTAAAAAATAGTGCTTATAATCATTGACAATGGTAAAATATTATTTACATTTACTGGCAATACTTTTGGGTGTTCATAATGAGATAATGTGGGTAAAATGGTACTTACGGTGGGTGGTTCTGTTGTATAATTCGTCGGTAATGGCTGATAGAAGGTGTGGCAATAAGAAAGGTGTTGGAGAAATAGGTGGGAAATGGTGAAAGGACAAGGATGAAGTTTTAGTGAGTGATGTGGACATAGATGACAGAAATTTATGTAAATATGAAAATAATAGTGGTACTTAAAAATGAGAAGGGGAATGGAATTTAGTTTATGTTTTAGTCATTTGTTTGGGTCAAATTGGGATAGAAGATATTTTTTTCATGTCGGCATTTTGAGACGATCTCGAATTTGTGGTTTAAAAAGTATATATTGTGACGGGTGGGTGATTATCGTAACTTTTTCATGGAGGCAACGAAGATATCTTCTTGATATTCGGATGTTGGCGGGGGCTGATTTTATAACTTCCCAAGTTATGCTTGGTGCAATGTTCCTGTCTTTCAGTTTTCAAATGTGTACTGATATAATTATATTGCTCGAGTATTTTTTATTTGAGAACAAGAGTTTGTCTTTTCTTGGAAAACCTTCACTGTCTGAGGAACGCGGAGAGCTTGAAACCCAGGGCCACAGACACTACAAAGAAATAATGTATATATATATATATGTATATATATATATATATATATATATCTTTATGGAAAAGCTCTATCATTGATATTGAGCACTATTTTAAAATATTGCAACATTTGGTCCTCCATTAACTCACCAAGTGAGCTAGTAAGAACGATAAACCTCTTATATATATATATATATATATATATATATATATATATATATATATATATATATATATAGGCAAGGGAGGGAGAATTAACTTTTTCCATTGGGTAGTGCTGACGATAAAATCAACAAGTTTTGCTAGTTGGAAAAAAGTTACGTAGCACAAAGTTATCAAGGATGCAGCCTGGTAATTCCAGACCCAGGTCGGGTTGCTGTCGGAGCTGATATGTGTAACAACCCGAAATCGGCTTTGAAGACAGTGTATCACTGAAGATCATCCTTGAAGTATCTGAAAATGTATTCTTTGACTATGTATATATATATATATGTGTGTGTGTGTGTGTGTGTGTGTGTGGATGAATGAATTGTTTCTTAACTAACTTTTTCCTATACTGATTGAGTATCTGCTATGATGCTGTGGGTAGCGAGCTAAACTCCCAATCCATTGATTGTTAGTTTAATTCTCTCAAAATGCTTTTGACCATGGAATACTGAATGAAAACTTGCGTAAATTCTTATCAATTCTATCAACAAATAATTTTGATTTAGTGTGATCAATGCATTTCTTTAGTTCCCCCTATGGGCGAGTGATTCTTTGGATCGGTCAAATTTTGTTATTAAATCAAATCATTTCGTTTCGCTCTGATTGAATCGGTCCTTCTCAGTTCAACACCATCCTAACATTATCACACACACACACACACACACACACACACACACACACACACACACACACACACACATATATATATATATATATATATATGTGTGTGTGTATGTGTGTGTATATATATGTATATATATATACCGAGAAAGATAGAGATGAGTGCATATATGATTTTTGTTTCTCTCTCTACCATTATCAATATCAGTATTTATCTTAGTCTCTTAATATTTATGTCTGTCTGTGTATATCTATTTCAGCCTATTCATATTCATATTTATGTCTGTCTGTGTATAACTATTTCAGCCTATTCATATTCATATGTATGTCTGTCTGTATATCTATTTCAGCCTATTCATATTCATATTTGTTTCGACTTTGGCAATCACATTAGCTGCTGGCATCACTTGACAGGCCACATAGGTTATCATTCAGTTGTGCCGTGCGACTGACTAAATGAAACAGAGATGTATTGAGAGACAAGAGGCCAATTGACAAAGTGTCACCGCTCAAACTCTGTAATCACCTCTCCACCAACACCAGCACCGCTATCACTATCGCTCCGTCAACAAATAGAATTGAAATAAACGTCTTCTTAAATGGATGAAGAATTGCTTTCTTTGCTAGTGTCAGTCATTTGAAACATTTGCCACAGACGCTGAATCCACTCAGCTTAAGAATCGAGGCTAATAATTTTCTCTCGTGTGTCTTGAGGTCGAAGTTCATGCAATCGTCATTTCTTCTCGAAGACCGAATGTTCGCAGCGATGTTTACTGGAAATTTGCAGATGCGAATAAAGACTTCGTTGGTTGGAAAAAATAAACACGAAGAAAATATTTTGAGTTGAAATATTTATGAAGGAAACTAGGAAGTGTGTTTGTTTAAAAAGAATATAGGATCTGTTATTGAAATCATATTCTTTCTCAATTATTTCTGGAAAAAAAATCACAGAATCGTTTTGAAAAAAACCCACCAGAAACGAATTTTCAATCCAAGAACATTACGGATTTAGCGCAAAATTCTGATGGAAGAAAATTGACATAATGATATTTAAAGCACTATCAAAAAACCCGAAAGGATCATATAAATTCATTTTTATGTCCATTTGTGCTTCATCTTGATATTAAACGCTGAAAACTCAGTGACAATACTTTCTTTTGTTGATTTTCTTCAAAACTCAATTGCTTAGATAATTTTTTGGTAATTATATTGAAAAGATAAACATATTTTAAAGCAAATTTACTTTTAAATTTGTATTTTGAAAAATTTATCTTGTTATTTGGCATGATTCTAATTTTTGACATATTTTTTAGAATGTCATATAATTATAGAGTTAAGAAGAAAAATGTAACATGCGTCCAAAATGTCGGACTTCTTAAATTTGTAGATTTTGAACACAAACTGTTATTTCTAATTTACTCAGATTTTCTTCCCATTCTTTTTGCTTTTGTTTCCAGATATTGATTTGTGTTTTTCGTCTGTTTATTTGTTTGTTTTGTATTTGTTTCTTTTTTTTTAGCACTCAGTTATAGTCTTTTGATATTTTTGACAAATATTCTAAACCTTTTGACTTTTTGTGTCGCGACTTACTCAGACTGTTGAGTTTCGTAAGATCTATTTGATAGGCTACCTAGTCGAGTTTGACGCTACATATTCCTTTTCAAATTTTATTCCCCATCAGATTCTGTAATTTGTTTACTTTATGAGAAGTAATTGGTTGATCTTATCTGTTGTGTTGGTTCAATGATTGACCGGCTCAGGTCAAAGTCATTGAAACGAAATATATTTATCCCCATCATCAAAGCACATCACAAAAGGGTCTCATCACTCAGGATTCTTATCCCTAAGACGTTTCATCATTAGCGATACTCATCACTTCAGCCTCTCATCCCTCAATTCTCATCGCATTATTCTCATCGCTTAGGCTTTTTCCATCTCTAAGGCTTCTCAGCACTTTATTCTTATCAATTTATTTTCATCACTTTATTCTCATCCCTCAGGCACCTTATCACTTTATTCTTATCAATTTATTCTTACTGACGAAGCTTTTTGTAAGATTTTCTTCATTAGTCCACCAATTTTTAATTAACTTGAAGTGGGATTTTTTTCTTTGCTTTTTTATAGTACATTTTAACCAATCCGTTTTTTTCGGCTGCGATGCTAAAATGAAGTGTCAAAGTATCAGAGTATGGGACGAAAGATTAATGTCCCATACAAAACAACGTGCTTGTTCCCAATTATTAGAGATTATTTGAACCGCTGAAGGATGGATTTATCAAACATTTTGCCACGTAAAAGATCGATAATTTTTGTTATCAATAAATGGTTTCTTTCAGCTTTTCGGAATTTTTATTTCCTTCTCTAAGCTTAACAAAATTGAAAATAATCTCTCCCCCCCTCTCCCTCTCCCTCTCCCTCTCTCTCTCTCTCTCTCTCTCTCTCTCTCTCTCTCTCTCTCTCTCTCTCTCGAGCTTACACTGTTTTATTTGTAAGAATCCAAAATTTCCTTATACCATTTATTATACAAACTATTATCATCATCTTCGTGAAATTTCATCAAAATTAATTAGATTAGTCATTTCAGTAAAAAAAAAGCATTTTTTCAAGTTTGCAGGTGTCTTTCATCAAATTTCATCTCACATGGAATTGTGAACAAAAATATTTTATGCCGTTGTTGCTTTTTAAAATACCCGGACATCTATCTATCTATCTATCTATCTATCTATCTGTCAATCATTCTAATAAATATTGCGGTGTTTTCTTTATTATTTTTTTTTTTATCAATGACTTCTGCTTAGATGAGTGTAGTTTTTCTGAACCCTACCGAAGATCAGACTGTTGCTTCCAACACTTCTGCCCACGATCAGACCAAACTACCTGCAAGATTAGAAATATAATTGAATACATAACAAAAAAAAGATGTAGATTGAAATCATTAAATCTTCCATATTTTTATACGTCTAGTTTCGATTCTATTTTGAGGAAGCATTACGTTTTATTCTCTTTAAAACAATAATCGTTTTTATCTCTATTTAAAAAAATTATCTGTATATTTTTATATCATAGTTTTTGGAAATAACCGTGTGATTCCCATGAGTATAGATAATTCACTCTGACCTCAAGTGGAAGTTTTGATTCTTTATCAATAATTGAGAAAAGTATATTTGTCTATCCTCTATAGACGTCCAAATTTGATGTCAATCTACCAAATTTGTTTCACATATTTATTTAACCACGAATAGTTTTATTACGCAAATAAAATTATCTATTTTGAAAAAAAAAACCGGCAAATTCTTGTAAATTAGTCTTCAATTAATAATCAGTTTGATTCAAAGTTTCTGTATGACGTAACGAATTACAAAGGGTTTGAATTTTCGAATTTCAAAATAAAATATAACGAAATATTTGTAGTATTAAATAATTATTTATCTAACATTACTTATTTTACTTTTAGATATTTCTTAAGGCTAGAAATTTTAAACATTAATGTAGCATTGTAGTTTTCTAAGGACTGACAATCCGAACAACTAAATAAAACGATAATGATCGATTGATCTCTCTCATTTGAATTTTTTTTAAAGTTCAACTCAAACACTGTGAATTATTTCATGAAAAATACATTGTCTGGAGATAATATCAGAATGTTTACCGAAAATGACCCTTTCACAAACTTCTAGATAATTTTCAAGTTTATATATATCCAGCAGTTTCAAATAATTTGACTCTGACGGAAAAACACTTAACAAACTCAATAGCAGTTGAAATTGATTATTTTGCTATCAATATAACAATAGTCATCTCTTACGCAACTTAGGTCGGTACTTCAATTCTGCCAGTCTCGACAGAAAATTACCTTTCGAATCCATTGAGAAAGCAATAAAAAATTGAACATTTGTTTTACAAACGCAGCTTTAAATTTTCTTAAATTCGGTAATTTCACGTAAAAAAAATTTAGGAGAGATAAAAGTAGGAAGAGAAGAACTGAAACAGAGTGACAAAGGCTGGGAAAAGGGAGAAAAAGAGAGTGAAAACGAAAGTAAGCGTTTGAGTGAAATTTAGCGTCTCACCAGGGAACAATGTTTAAGAAACTAGTTTCGCAATCTATTTCTACTGAAATAAGATCGATTCACTCTTATAACCTTGTGTCGAATTGAACTTAGTGTAGGTTTAAGTTTCTTTGTTTAATGGCATATGCAACCTTTGTAAGTTATTTAATACCAAAGCTTTCTTTCGAGAAGAACAGTAGGGGTACTATTTAACCCATAGCTGGGAGGATAAGGGGTTTCATACCTTTCCCAATGGTATTTGTCCGAAAGTGAACGCAAGAGCGCAAGTAGAGTTCGAACTCGCTCACTACAATTCCACAATCCATCGATTTAACCATTACACCACGAGATCACCCACCCCCACAACTAAGCTTAGGAAATAACTCTAATTTGTAAAACACCAGACGATGGCAACTGAAGAATCAAATATATCAAAATTATAAATTCTGTTTAGTAATGTAGAAAACATATGGCAATTGATTTTCATCATCGTCTTTTATTCTTTTATTTCTTTTTGAAGGTGTTAAAGTTAACTCAATAGTTTTTAGTTTGGTTGAACAAGTTGGTCTCAAGTCGACATAATTCATTTGCCTACATTAAGATCAGAAGAAAAACTTATTTTCTAATGTGTTTAGGCCAGTACTGATAATGACTGCAATTGATAAATTGATCTGAAATGAATTGTTATCGATTTGATTAAAGTTTTACAAAAGTCAAACTTAAAAAAAATTTATTGATTAGTTAATTTAATAATCACTTTATACCGATTCCAGTTTTAAAATAATAATGGAAAAATATAGGAAAATATATACCTCATTAAATATATATATACATATGTATGTATGTATGTATGTATGTATGTATGTATGTATGTTTACATATGGCGGAGAGGTAGCTTGTTAATAATTTTGAAAACAGTTTTCCGGGCCTTCTTCAATTCTTATTAGACTCAATAAAGTTTGAGCAAAACAATAAACACAAAAAAGGAGACGACATTAATAACTAATCGATTACTGATTACATTTATACTTTAGATATTATTAGATTGCAAAGAAACTTTGAGTAGAGTTGTTATTACCCCACTAGCCATAAAACGTCTAGATGCAGCTCTCTCTTTCTCTCTCTCCCTCTCTCTCTCTCTCTCTCCCTCTCTCTCTCTCTCTCTGTTCGTGCGTCTATTTTATAAGAGAAAATTAGAGTAAATGATTATGTAAATCGGGAAGTGAAAATAAGAAAATGACAACGCCAAATTTTCGAGAAATATAAAAACAAAATTTAAAGAAAAAATGTTGAAGACTTTGAAGACAATTTCAATCATTTTTTAATAATTGGAGTCCAGAGTTGATTACATTATTCAATATGAGGTTTTATATATCTTTGAAACAACATTTGGCTCCTTTGAAATAATATTTCTAACCATCCAGCCTAGCATTTCATTTGCCTTCAATACAAGAGAGAAAATATCAGTTTTTAATGTATCATCAAAGCAACCCCCCAAATTGTGTTCCTCATTTACTTTTTGATTTCCTTGTTGCTTAGTTTATATTCAATTTAGATATTTCGGGATCCAATGTGTAGTACTTCACATTTTTTATGTTAAATTTTTATTTCTAAGTATCTTCCCTGTATGACAATTTATTTAGATTCATCTTTGTTGTTTCCTTTGATAATGGTCAAATAAATAGTTTAACATCATCAGCAAATAGTTCTACATATTATTTTAAATCATTTGGTAAATCATTAGCGAATATTAAAAAAACAACAAAATTCCTAATACTAATCCCTGAGGAATATCAGATGGTATATACTGTGATTCAGAAAAATCATTACTAATCCTTACTTTCATGATTATACGTGTCAAAAATATCCTACAATATTAATTAATTTTTTTTTTTTTAGAAATACCTAAGTTTTTCATTTTCACGTGTAAACGATAATGAGATACCATGTTAAATGCCTGGCCAAAATTTAGATACATAATATCCACATTATCCCCCTCTAACAAATATTCGTTTATAATAACAATAATTTCTAAAATATTAGATTATGTTTATGTAACACTGAGGAAACTTTGTTGATTACAATCTATATGTTTGAATCTAAAATTTGATACGTGATTTCAAATTAATTTTTCAAAAACCTTACACAAAATACATTTTGAGAAACTGGTCGGTATTTACTTTTTAAAGGTATTGAATTTTTTTTTATATGGTGGTATTACAATTGCTGTTTTCCAAATATATATAGTCTTTTCATATTTTATATATTCTCAAAGAATTTATTCAATTCATTGATAAAGTTTTCATTCGGTGAGAAGTATTTTAATATTTTGGGATGTATTTCAAGATTATTTCAACAAGAATCAGTTATTTTTAGCCTGAATGTCAGCGAAGTGAAATAAAAACCATGTTTCTTATAGTTTAGTGTGATTCTTTCAAACGTGAGTTGAATAAATGATTCCTTCAAATTCTTGTTATTGATGGTTGGTGACTGCGGTTTGGTAGGGAATGAAGAAATATTCTAGAATTTAAAAGACAGACCGCACATGTAGAATTTGTGTCTTAGACAATAAGTGATTAATTTTTTTTTGTGATAAGAATCTTCATAAAGAAGTTAGTTCAAAGTCTGTGTTGAAAACAGAAAAGAAAAGTAGACTCTCTTTTAATGTTTTATGTTTTTAGCATCTAACATTAAAGTTAAAGAAATATCAAACTCAGTATAATTCAATATAAATATCGTTATAGATATATAACAAAAAGAATAAATAGAATATGTTATACATAAAGTCGTTTATCTGCACAAACTTCCCAAACTTTTCCAAGTTTGTATTATTTTGTTTGGTTTTGTTTTGCTTTGTTTTTATTAGGGGGGGGAGTTCCTTTGGATTTTGTCAACATTCTCTGCTTGTGTCACCAAAACTAAAATAAAATGAAAAAAAAACAACAACTGCTTATGAAATGTCGATGACCAGAAGGAAATGATGCATGAATGATTCAATTTGTGACTTTTGTTTGTCAATGTCGTGTTCATCAGTCTGTCACTCGGAAAAAGTTTTTACTTATGTCACGGATTTGTTTGCTCATTTTTTTTCATTTGCGCACGCGCGCACGTGTGTGTGTGTGTTTTTCTTTCGGAGTTCTTTTCTGATTTTTCCATTTTTTTCCTTTCTTCCTTTATTCTTCTATGTCTTTCAGTCTGTCCATTTCTCTTTCTCTCTTTTTCTCTCAATCTGTTCTTTTCTATCACTATCTCGATTCACCTCACAAACTTTCACATATGCATATATAGCATATATAAATATTTGTGTGTGTGTGGACACACACACACACACATATATATATATATATATATATATATATATATATATATTGCACAGACGCTTTCTCTGTGTGCACGTCATTCCCCAAAACACCATTAAGTATATATAACAGGTGTAAACACCAAAAAGAAAACTTACAACAAAACCGTAGGTAAATAAAAATAAACACTCGTTTGATGCCCATTGTCTGGCGTTCCCCAGAATAATAAATAGTATGTTTACAAGTAATAATAAACGGAATATTCTTCAGGTTTTGACAATTTCTTTTAAGAACTTTGGAAACATGATAATGTTATTTGTTTTGGTTGAGCGTGGTGGTATTTACGGTTGTATATTTCCTTGATGCAAATTTACTTTGGATTTTTCAAAGCTCAGCTTCTCGGTACAAACTCATCTAAGTACTGAGCAGGATCAACACTGCTTAACTTCGGCGATATATTCAATAAGCTGTACATCTTCGGACACATGGCCTAAGGTTGCCAATAATACCCACTATAAACAAATTACTGTGATGGCTGATTGTATTAATTATTTTATTATCTAGTTTGGTCAGTCCGCAACTTTTTCAGATAGCTGTTAAGTTAGCTAAAATCTTTGAAAGGAAATGTAAGTCAAATTGGAAAGTTCAAACGAGTGCACCAGCAACCAGGATAGGGAACCTGTTATTTCAACACAGGAAGACCAAATGTATACAAAATAGATTCATGTCTAGTCACAAGTTTAAATAAGGAAATGAAAAACACGGTAAAAAAAATTGGGGACACATGTGAGATGACGCAATAACTTAGTGATATGACATCCCACTAATGACATCCTGGATTTAGATATATAAAAATTAGCGAATTTTGTAAAAGTAGTCAGTTGGAGGCAGTTGTAGTGTTTCTCGCGATCCTAGCTGTAGCCAGAATGGTGATTTGGACGACGCAAAAGAAGGAATTGTATGACGATACAAACTTTTCTCATCGTGATCTGATATTGTTCTTTGGCATCAGCTTAGGGTCAAGATTAGATACGATAGAAAATGCTTGGATCGCATAACATTCGACAAAAGGTGGGTGAATGCAGTGAGCCTGGTCGTACGAAAGGGGCAATGTGGAGTCATCCTTCCCTCCTCTTCCTGCGGTCCGAGTCCTTCGGAACCCCATCCCAGGTAAGTAGGTTTTTCATTGTCCTTCCACCCTAGTTAGCAGTATGTT
This sequence comes from Sepioteuthis lessoniana, assembly GCA_963585895.1. Taxonomy (NCBI): domain Eukaryota; kingdom Metazoa; phylum Mollusca; class Cephalopoda; order Myopsida; family Loliginidae; genus Sepioteuthis; species Sepioteuthis lessoniana. The sequence continues at coordinate 1,272,324 of OY757905.1, forward strand.
GTGAGTCATCATCACCGTCACCTAGTTGTTAGTCTCGAAGATCTTCCACATCCCGAAGTTTTATACCCCAGCCCTTCATTATTATAAATTCATGCTACCTGTCCTCATTGCGCCCGACCCTGCTTTTTTCTTTTGTCCCATTAGATTAGAAACACCTCCCAATTAGGGAAGGTCCGGCTTGTTTTCGGACACCAGAAAACAGTCGGCCTCCATAGCGTAGAAGGGGGGAGGGAAGGCAACCAAACAGGTAATTTTTTCCTTAGTTTTTAATCGTTTCCGTTTCTGTTTCGGGGTTTTTCTCCCATCCCCATCACACAACACTTCCGTAAATAAAATCATTTTTTGTTAATAAAATCATACATTCCATTCGAGCTTTTAAGTAGGTCTTCTCACAAAGCGAGTGTGGTATTTTGGTGGTTGCTGAGTGCTTGGCCAAGAATGGCTGATTATATACTGTACAGTTGAATGGGTCTGCGAATGTGGCTAGCTAGGGCCCCTAGACAATATAGTTATGGCATGAGCGCTCTCCTTCACCGCCTCCTCAAAACGCTTGGGGCTTTATGCCCCCTTATTGTATTATTATGGAAATAAACAGTTGGAGGCAGTTGAAGAAGTCGGCAGTCGGTGTTAGACGTCCAACGGGTCGATGGGTCTCTTTGTGTCTCTGTTCATAGACCCTTACAGATTCTCTCTCTTTCTCTCTCTCTCTCTCTCTCTCTCTCTCTCTCTCTCTCTCTCTTTCTTGCTACTGTATGCAATCTGATCATTGAACAGCATATTTGGATAATAAAGTGACAATTTCTATAAATATATTGGACATTTTACTGTTACACCAATATGTTCCAATAAATGATTGTTGTTAACTGAGAGATCTTGTATTTGAGTTGCCAACACCCGGACAACTTGTTCCTACGAATCACCCCGACCGTCAGAAGAAGTTCCAGATGGATTATGTCATCCCACATTCGTGGATCTTTCAAGCACAAAGTGGGCACAGAAGGGATTGATAAATAAACTATCTGGAAACGCATATGGTAGTCACGGGACCAAGGTCACAATAAAGAACCGTTACAAGGTGATCTTATCTGAACCTTGAACTTCAACGTGACTAGAGATTGGTGCACGACGTTTCATTAAGGTTTATTAAGATTTCTGAACATTCTTTTTTTGCCAAGAAACAGAAAGATACCGCAACGCCAAATTCTTCGAAATATATTATGGCTATTGTGGAATATCTAAAAAAAATGCTTAACGTAGTCTTTTACCACACAGATTCGATCAGTAATCGGATGAGGTGTTCAAGAGAAAGAAGAGTGTAAGGTTAAGAGAAAAGTTCGGTTTCTATATGTTTTAAAATCTCTCTCTCTCTCTCTCTCACACACACACACACATAGATAGATAGATAGATAGATAGATAGATAGATAGATAGATAGATAGATAGATACGAGGTGCCTTCAATAACTTTCCAGACTTTTTTCGTGTGAGCATTTAACATTGTCGTAGACTCTTGAAAATTCAGTATGTTATTGCTATACATCGTATGAGACGACAGATCAATTTTTATGATTTCAGGTTCAAATGAACAGCTATAGTAGCAATTGGAATACACCTGATTGTCACAGCTGATGAATTTCAAAAATGCAATCTGGGCATGAGGACACTTTAGAAGAACGATATGCAATAAAATTCTGTTTAAAACTTGGAAAAAATGCCACAAAAACGTATGGAATGCTTTTGGAGCATCTTGCATAAATCGGGCATCAGTTTTTGAGTGGTATAAGAGATTCAAGGAAGGCAGGGAGTCTGTGAGGGATGATGAGAGGTGTGGGAGGCGTAAGAAAGCCAGAACACCAGAGTTGATTGGCCAAATAAAGAATTTCATGGATAAGCATCGTCGTGTGTCTATAGAGGCAATAAGTGCACAGTTTGATGTCAGTGTGGGAACTTTACTCACAATTATTCGCGAGGAAATGAAGATGAGGAATATTTGCGCGAAGTTTGTCCCAAGGGTTCTCAGAGAAGATCAGAAAGAAAGACGTTGTCATGACAGCAGGGAGATGGTCGAGCTGATCAATTCAGATCCCGTGGTTCTTGATGCTCTGGTGACCTGTGATGAAAGCTTGATCAACTGCTATGAACCAGAGACCAAGAGACAGAGTTCCCAGTGGAAGCATGCTGGCTCTCCCAGACCCAAGAAGGCCAGACAGAGCAAATCCACCCACAAACTTTTGATGATCCCTGTTTTGATAGCACCGGTATGATCTACATGCACTGGGTTCCCACAGGATTGACAGTCAACAAGGAATAATATATTGAGGTTTTAAGGGAGTTCAGGAAGAAATTCCTAGGGAAGAGGCCAGCACTCTTCAAATCGGGAGGGTGAGGAACTGTCTTGATGCCTATCTTGGTCAAATAGTTTGTGACAAAGATGGAGTCGTGGACTGGTGCATTGTCCAGCTGGAAATGCTACTGACCCGATTTGAAGAGTGCTGGCCTCTTCCGACGGAATCTCTTTCTGAACTCCCTTAAAACCTCAACATAGTAACCCTAACCCTAACCCTTTGGCCAATCAACTCTTGTGTATCGACTTCCTTACTCCTCCCACACCTCTCATCATCCCTCACAGACTCCCTGCCTTCCTTGAATCTCTTATGCCACTCAAAAACTGATGTTCGATTCATGCAAGATGGTCGAAAAGCAGTCTGAAGCATTCCATACGTTTATGTGGCATTTTCCAAGTTTAAAACAGAATTTTATTGCATATCGTTCTTCTTCTTAATTTCTCTTCTGTTGCAAAGAGAAAATAAACTTCTTTCTTTTCAAGTATACAGCTTTTCGCACTTTGGTTCTTTCTCGGACTGTTCATAAAATGTTTCCCAAGTTCCCGTTCACATACAAAGCACGAATTTCATTTCATTATTCTTGTCATAATTATGTCTTAAAAGAACCTTCTTCGGAATTATTTACAACTGAAATTTTAAAATAGGCCATGAAAAGAATTTGACGTCAGGTGGAAAATTTGTAATATTATTATCACATTTATATTATAGTAAATGTTCATTGAGATAAATTTTGATTTTAATCATCTCGACCCCATCTGAATGACAAAGACATGTTAATAAGTCTGGGTAATTATGGCAATAAGTCTTTGATATTTATTTCTTAAAATTTGAACATGTTTCAAGAGGATGCTTACAATAGAAAGAAAGAAATGATTAAAAAGATGGGTAGGGATTCCAGTATGCACTTTAACAAAACGACTGACTTTACGTTTTGCAATTGCTCGATATAAGTCTTGAGATAGAACAAGTCTATTTTCTCTTCTCAAATGAATTTAACTTCAGTCAAGAGTTTTATTGTTTATGAAAAAACGAGTTGCACAACTATGAATGTAATGGACGCAACGTACCTGGACATTCGAAGGACGCGCGGACGTGTTTGGCCTGTAGAGTAGAAGCAAGAAGCAGGTATGGCTGCCTCAAGCACCATATGTAACGTTGGGAGATCTCGAACCAGCGAGAGTCAATTTGCACGTATGCAAATTGTTTCGAGATCTCGCAAGCGTAAAAACGCCCGGTGACGGCTTGAACGGGTTATTCTTTCTGAGTGAGTCAACTTACGAGCACGCTCGAAAGTTTTGTTACAACTTGAAGGAGAGAAGGAAAGAGAGACGGACGGAAAGAAGGAAGGAAAAGCACTGGACACGAGGAATAGAAGCGCTTATGTTAATACGCCCAAGCCTTGGGAAACTGACTGGCGAGATCCATTGCAGCAGTCCGACACAAGCAATTTCGGCAAGTCGTCTACCCGGGTAGTGGCCTGAAGAAATTTCCCCGCATGCTCCGGTAACCCAGCAATGAATGCACAGACCAAACCCCGCTCTGTCATACCTCCGAACTGAATCGCAAGCTTGCGTAGTTCCGCCAAGAAAACGTCAACCTTTTCTCCCGAACGCAAACGGTGCGCCGCAAACTGCTTATATGCCGTCATGGGATTGAGGGCAAATGCCGTGTATAAAACGTCTTTTATACAAGCAAAGTCAGCCGTCTTTTTCTCACTTAGCTGCTGATAAACTGCATACGCTCCACCTGAGAGACGCATTGGAACCACGCACTCAATGTTCTTCACCCCGCTCAACCGGCACACTAACTCTGCCTTCTCCACCCAATCAACCACCGACTGCCCGGGATCGGTCCCGTCAAAGAGGGAAATTAATTTGGGGTCGAAGGCCATGATTGCCGAAATAGCTTTGTGCAAGTGACAGGGTCACATTGCATGAAATTTCCGGGAAAGCAAGGGTACGGACTAAGGCGGCGTCGGAGATGCTAATAAGACGGTGACTGGGTACGCTTCATGAATTAGCGGCGGAGTATGGACGGACGATTGACGTGGCACTCGTTAAATCTCTAGCAAACCAAGCCGATCCACTCACTAGAGTGCTCCAGCGATGTCTGGGCGTACTTCGAAAAGAAGCGGTACCCATTGAGCCCGTACAATACAAACAATTGAACGAAAGAACAAAAAGAAAATCATATGAGAAAAATTATTCAGATTTTATGTAACGATGTTTTAGTCAGGAAAGAAGCATAAGACTTAAAAGAATCACTCAACCATTTTTTAAATTCCTTTTCGAACTGAATGATTTGATTTTGTAAAGACTTACAACGTATGTAGCAGTCTTTAACTGTTACTGCGTGTGTACGTAACAAAGTTATTGATAAAGGTCTCAATCACCCACTCACTGTTGACATCTATTTTCCAGATTTTTAAAGATGGAGCATTTAATAGGAATAAGTAGACTTGGACTTTCAGTAAGTACATTAGTTTAAAGGGAATATAAATAGTTTCTACTACAATTCGAAAATAGTTGGACGATTCCTCGCCAGCGTCCATTATGCTACCTTCCTTCCTATTTTTATTCACTGCCAAGTCAATAGACATTGAGAAAAGATCAAACATTACTTTTTATCTAATTCCGTTGGCTTGAACGATAAAATTGGAAAGTTTTAGTTATTTACAGTCATATGTTGTTGATTTGTTTTATTTTTATCTATTCTTCTTCTTTTTTTTTAGTTTTGATTTAAGAAATGTTCTTGATTGAAATTCCCCAACGTTAATGGAAAAAATTATTTTAAAATGGCGCGATGTCTTTCCTTTTGGTTTTGCTATTTTGTTTTGTTTTTGTTTTTGTTTTGTATTTTTGTTTGTTTTTTGTGTGTTTTTTGCTTTTAATTAATGAGACATCGTACCCTGTCATCGAATTCTTCACGCCATTAAAATCCAAAGAACCGGGTTTGGAATTTGATTTGGTCCGGCAGAGATTTTTCACCAACCATTGATTGAGCGTTTTGAGAAATTCTTCGCTTAAATCTTTGTCAATTACTTTGACAGGTCTTCAAGAGCGCTAAAGTGACAATCAAATGCTCTTCCCCTATCTGATCTTCTCCTCTGTATCATTTCTATTCTATAAGATGCCATTGCTTTATGAAGAAAATATGGCCGCTTTTGACTTTCGACACGACTCGACCATAATTTTTTTTTCCGTGTCCGAACTAGTTTTTTAAATTCATCCAGAATGACACGCGTTCGTATTTATTGATGAACTTCAACGCTGCGACTTCTCAACACAAGTGCGAAATGAGCCGTCAGCTTTCATCCATTAGGGCAGCCATAAAAATGAATGGTTTTTCTTCGTAAGTATGCTGAAAACATGTCGTACATCTCCAGTGCGAACCGCTTTTATCATTGTTCTAAATACGACAAATATTCTAAATAATATTGATGGCCGTTCATTGCTCGTTATCAAATTTAGCAGCGAATTAGAAGGAGGGTGGAGGGACTTGATAGAGTAGTGTTCAACAGAAACACAGTGAGAGAGGGGGTAAAAAACAATAAGTCAAGTAGCAAAGTGAAAGAAAGAATTGTGAAAAGAGTGAAAAGGAGAATTTTGAAAAGGGTGAAAGAGGATTGTATAAAATAAAATGAATTAGATATAACAGTGGAGAGAAGGAAGATGAAGTTTAAAAGACAAAAATATCAAGTGAATGAAAAGATTCCTTTTAGTGATGGAGACAGAAACAAAAAGAGAGAAAACGAGATAGATAGATAGATAGATAGATGTTAAGAAAGAAAGAAAGAAAGAGCATGAGGATATTTTTGCAATATACGTAAATTAACAATGTAGTGAAAGAAAGAAACAAAGAAACAAAGAAACATGCCAAATTTACTATATCTATTTTAAAAAAAAATAGTGGGGAACTGTATTGGTAAGAAGCAAAAACATTAGAAATGATCATGACGATGAACATGATGATGAAGAGTATGGTGCGAGAGAAAAGTGTCCTTAATATAAAATGATTCGTAGCTGAAAAAACGCCAAAGAAGAAAAATAAAATAGTGTAAACAGAGGCAGTCGTATCGTATGGAAAAGACAGCAACTAAGCACTTTTTAATCACATTGACAAGACATTTTTTATTGAAACTTTACAAGTGTTTCTTCTTCAAATATGGCCAACTGGATTCTGTTTTTGAAGCGCTTGTTGATTGGTCCACCATTTACATATTACAGCCACCGATTTTGATTGGTCTGAATAGCTGCGAATGAGTGAGAAGAATTCTTGTCAAATTCAGGACAGAAAAGTTAAACTCACTAGCGTTCAAAAGAAAACTGATTTACTGTATAGCCTTGAATTGCTTCAAATGCACCCCACCCTCACTCTGGTCTCAGATGTGGCTAACTTTAGGTGAGGATGGAGTAGAAATTCATCAAATGAAAGCTACTCCAAGTAGAAGATTTGAAAGAAATAAATATTTAGCTAACGGACACTAAAGGAAGATGTGTCATAGTAAAAATATAGGGTTTTAGAATCAGCAGTTGACTCGAGTGACGAAGTAAATAACAGAAGCTGAATTTTGAGGATGATATGCACCTCTTACCACAACGTGTTGATGTTTTTTAACAGGGAGGCAAAATAAATGGAATAAGTATTTCTTGAAAGGAAAGGAAAATATTTTGATATTTTCTTCCTTGCAAATCAACACTCGAAATCCTGGCATTTCATTGGACAACTATAAATAGATAAATAGACATGAACAAACTGAGATAGAAAGAAAAAAAGAAACAAACAAACTCACAAACTGAGATATATAGTTCATATGTTACGTTTTATTTTCACTTTTTATTCGTAGCAATGAAAATAAGACTAACAAGCGTACAAATGTGTTAGTATGTGTGCATATAAATATGTATGTGTTTACATATATATGCGTTTAATGAGTTATTATATATATATATATATATATATATATATATATATATATATCCTCTCAATATGTATGAATATGTACTTAGAATTCGATAAGTTTGTCCTTATTATATGACCAAAATCAAATGAAATTATATTAACATTTTTTCTAATAATCATGATTTATTCATTATTCGAAATAATATTTAAAAACCCGGAAAAAAATTTGAATTAAGAATAAAAAATAACTACTCAGAGTTATTAGAAATATTCAATTTTATTCTTGTCCCTAACATGTTGAAACACAATATTTTCAAAAATTTTTATTTGGAATCTACCAAACATGGAATTTGAAAAGAATACCTGTTTTTCGAACCAGAGATCTTATACAAGTCAATGTATTAAATAAAAAGGAAATCCGCACGTTTCGTTTAGAATTTTGGTCTCAAAAAATTTTTCATCGTGTACTTTATTAGATTAGTCCAAGTCTCTCCCGAGACAGGAATCTAAGAAACTAAAGAAATAAAACTGAAATGAAACAAAATATAGTTATCAAAAACATGACTAAACCTTCCCTTAACAGTGTGAAGGAAACAGTTCTTAAATCAGTAGAGATAATTTTGATCTAATCGTCAATCATTCAGCGTCAATGAATTTATGTTTTAACCACCTGAATAAACATTAGAAATCAAAACAGATTTTCATCAAAAGAGAAAATAAGAGAGAAAGAAAGAGAAACAGAAAGAAATAGCGGGAAAAAATATTGTGAGGAAAAGAGTGGGATGAGGGAGAAAGAAAGGACACAAACTCAGAACTACATAGCGATATGCAACAATATTAATAAGATAGACGGTCTTCTCTCTCTCTCTCTCTCTCTCTCTCTCTCTCTCTCTCTCTCTCTCTCTCTCACACACACACACACACACACACACACACACACACTTGCGCACATACATACGTTCATACACACACACACACACACACACACACACACACACACACAATATATGTCTCTATTTCTCTCTTTCTCTTTATTGCTCCATTTCTCTTTTTCCCCTCTCACTTCTTATATATTGCGGGATATGTGCAAACCGATTGGTAAATTTGGTTCGTATCCTAATACAGTGGTTCCCCAACCATCAACAACCTCAGTTATTGGCCATGTCAGACATGGCTTTAAAAAGTCAAAAGCTCAAACGCATATACACATTCTTGAGGATTGGCAGTTGGTACCGGGACAGCGATAAGTTAAGTCGACTGATTTGAAACTTAAGCGAAACCGCCTTTCTCTATCGGGATGAAAAAGGAGACAATTAATAAATGAATATTTCTTTTCACTATAAAATGAAGAATGTAATTCCAGGTATTCTAATATTCTTCTTACAGGCTAGAAGTAACCTCTAAAATAAAACGAAAGATATTTTTTGTTATGAAAAACGTGTCACTCTTTCCTTCCTGATTTAGATAACAAATGACAATCTTTTCGTCGCCTCAATTTTCACCAACAACCTAAAGAGTCACCCACAGTGGAACTGTATACAGATTTTATTAACTCACGAGAGAGAAATATCGAAATGTTTCAATCTTCCAACGAAAAGGAATCTTCATTTTTAATTTTTTGGATTAATTTCTACCTCGTTGTTTTCGTTTTTTTTTTTTGTTTATTTGTTTTGTTTTATTGGGGTTTTTTTTGCTTTATTTTGTTTTGTTTTGTTTGCTTTTCTTTTAATTTTCCCCTTGATATACCTTCGACCTGTATCGAGCATACGTATCATGTATATCATATATATCAAGTGAATTCTAAAAACCTAATACAATTTATGCACCCGAAGAAATCTGGGATTGTATTGGCCGTATCTTCCGGTTTAAAATCAATAGAGAAAAAGATGATAGTCGAAAAATATATGGAATGATTTTAATACTTCTTCTCAGTACTTCAGCCAATACAGGAAGGCAAAAGAATGAAACTGCCAAAACGTTTCAGCAAAATCTACAAAAATGAAGATACTCGTTTGAAATCAGTAAAATAATGAAAATACATCATTTGAAAAGGAAATATTTTCCATTCCTTCAAAATTATCACTCAGAATCCAGAGCTCGATACCCAACTATAAATGTGAGCTGAACAAGACAGAAGAATAGATAGAATGATAGAAAGGGTTCTTAAAAGAGGAAAAGGTCACGAGTATTGTGCCCCATTACCCAAAATGTATAAGGAACGCGTGTTTCAAGAATCTTTGGCCAAAAGGAAATATATTTATCTTCTCAGACGAACGCATCTTTGACAATTGACGCTAATCAGAATAAATATCAAGGTCTGATGACATGCAAATTGCCTCCTCTGCTGTTCTTTGACCAAAGCACTCAGTCTGTCCAGAGGAATGAGCCGGATATCGGCGATCTCTTCATTGGTAACGACTGTCAGGAAAAGATTGAAAAAGTCAACGGTGGTAGCGTCGTTACATCTTGTTAGAGAGATAGATGATAGATGAATAGATGCATTTAAATTAACAAGGATAGATAAGCCTTGTACCACATTAATTTACGTATAGTAAATATATCTATCTTTATATGTGTACGCGTATATACCTATTATACGACTATCTCTCTGCTTTTCTCTCTCTGCTTTTCTCTCTCTCTCTCTCTCTCTCTCTCTCTCTCTCTCTCTCTCTCTCTCTGTATCTATCTATCTATCTCACACATACGCACACCAACAAATTTACACATATTTACACACACACGTACACACTCATGCCCGAACACACGCACGCTCATTCGCTCATTCTTTTATACAAATTGACCGGACTAATAGATGTGATTTGAATGATCGATAATCCACTTTGCATTTTACGAGTTTTTGCATTTATCCAGGAGGTGGAGTTGTTTCAAGATAAACGTTTTTTTTTCCAGTTCACTAAATGATGAATATTAAAACAATTGCCAGTTTATTCGGTTTTATAACTGAAAATCAGTTGCACATCGAATTTCTCCTTTCGAATTTCGCGTGTCAATTGATCAATGACAAAACAGTGAGGAGTTGGGTTCGAATTTAATTCAGCTTAAGGTTGTTGATTTGTTTTTTGTTTTGTTTGCTTTTGCTTTTGTTTTTGTTTTTATTTCTAGATAAATGAAAAAAGGAAAGAAAATGTGAGAGAGAGAGAGAGAGAGTGATAGAGGGGTAGAAAAAATTATCATGAGATCAGATATTTTACTGGTTAATGATTTTGTTTATTCACTTACTAAATTGATGCATTATATTGGATTTGTCTATTAACAAATGGAATATTCAGTAAGAAACAAAGAAACGAAGAGCCATTCTCTAATTAGAAACATCCAAAAACTTGAGGAACTTGGCCTTTATCTGATCTCAAGCATTGACAATCATGAGAAGGGTTAAAGTTGTTTTCGATTTTCCTAAAGTCACATCCATAAATAAAAATGAAGATAAACCAGGTTGAACAAATTGAGACACAAAGCTAGAACTGAATAGACTGAGATAGATAGATTGGTAGATAGATAGATGCTTTCCATTTTAGGTTTTGGTTTCTTGATTTTTTAAAATAATGATTTGTTTTTTCCAGATTCCGCCTCTTGATGATTATTATTTGCTGAAACATTTACAAAGTCCTCGACGTTCCCGACGTTCAATTAAACACCTCACAAAAAGACTTTCCGATGACCATAGGGTAAGTAACCGATAAGTAATTTTTTTTTTTTTTTTTTTTGATAATTTTCCAAAAATAAATCCTGCAAACGGCCCTTTCTTCTTTTCCGGCCTTGGGATAAATACAGACGAAAGTGCAGAGGAAATGTGCGCTTTGATCTTGAAAGCAATTTTCAGTATAGTAATACACATTCGATCAGAAAATCTAACTGTGCATAAAATTGTGTAAGAATAATCGTTAGTGTAACAAAGAGACTCAGTGAAATAAAATGAGGCCTTATGTTCTGGGTTCCAATCTAATTGTGCCATCAAGTTTTCGGGTCCGAAGTAGGAAATCACGGGAAAACAGTTTGTTACATATGTGTCACCGCAGCCGTCCCCTTCAATCGCCGGAGACTCAACCTTCTATTCACAGACAGTTCCACTTGGCTGGTTATGTCACCGGACAGCACACTTGATCTGTTTATCAACCCACGTTGCTAATCAAAGAATGGACTGATGAGACCGCACGATTAAGAAAGAAAATATAATTGAAATGTCAACAAAGAACCGGACACAGTTTTAGTTGTCTAAATTTCTGAGACGAAGCCAGGTGATTTCCATCATTAAGGCTTTCGGTCTATTGTCATCATCTTTATTGTTATTGCCACAACGTTTCGGCAGATATGTCTTCCGGCCTTCTTCAGGTGTTTGTCGAACTCGGGAACCTTCACGGAACTTCGACCTACGTCCTTTATTGAATCCACGGGGGTCGCTTGTTCTGATTCCGTTTGTCATAACCGGGTATAAGTGTTAAATATTCCTGTATTGTTACTCGCCTGCAGTCAATATTGAACCTGCAACTTCCAGATGATTGTCTCCTTAGAAGCTTAAGGAACTAACGCCTATAACCGTTACGCCATGTGTCCTGCAGAAGGCCGACGGACATATCGGCCCAAACGTTGTGGAAATAACAATAAAGATGAAGACAACAGTTCGAAAACCCTTAATGATGAAAAGGACACAGATTTGTAACAAATTAATAATATTTCTCTGAAATAGTTCATGCATTCATTTTCCCCGGCGATTAATTAGTCATTTGACACATAAGCCTATTCCACGGTTTAATAAATCAATCAATCTCTCGGCCTTTGGAGTCAGGCACAAGGCCCCTCAAAATATCGAATTATGTTAGGCTTTTCTCTACTTCACCGTCTTTGGTGGTCTGGTACAAGGTGATCCCAATGCATTGTATCATGTTAGACTTTTTTCTGCTTCTCTGGATTTAGTAGTCTGGTACGAGGTGATCTCAAAGTATCATATCATATTAGACTTTACGCTGCTTCTCCGCCCTTGGCAGTCTGGCACAAGGTCAGGGTCCAGAGCGACATGGAGTCTCGTAGCTGCTTCTCACTGGTCTGCACAGTGAGCAAATCTCTCGGTTTATATCTAATTTCTGTTCCATTTTGGCCGGAACACCAGACCTTATAGTAATCAACAACAAAAAAAAGAGAATCTGCAAAATTGCCGACTTTTCTGTCTCAGCGGACCACAGAATAAATCTGAAGGAATGTGAAAAAAAGGATAAGTACCTCGACCTTGATAGAGAATTGAAAAAGCTGTGGAACAGGAAAGTAACGATTGTGCCAATTGTGATTGGTGCTTTAGGCACAATAACTAAAGGATTATTAAAAGGCTTGGAGGACTTGGAAGTTGGCGGACGGGTAGAGACTCTCCAAATGACAGCATTGCTAAGAACAGCCAGAATCCTGAGACGAGTCCTGGAGACCCGAGGAGACTTGCTGTCAGTCAGACTCCAGTAAAAAACCATCAGCAAACCCTGATGCGAAAATCTCTAAAAGAGTAAATAATAATAATAATAATAATAATAATAATAATAATAATAATACAGACCTCCAGATACTTGAAATATAAGGATAGGTATGTTGTGGAAAATAAGCTCATGAAATCTCTACACAAACTGAAACACAAAATATTGAGAACCAAAATATCCCAGAACCTAACGCAGCATTAGCTATCTTAACACAAGATGAAAGAAACAATGAAGATTTAATAAAAGAAATCATGACCGAAAAAGAGGTAACATTAGAATTCTTAAGGAATCAAAACTGAAAAAAAAATCAAGAAAGAAACCAACAGACAACATGAACAAACTAAACGATCTTCTTTATGCAGGAACGTAATTAGACAATGATAAAATTCTTATCCTCCAAGAAACTTGAACAAAAATACAAAATCTTGAGAGAAAATGAGGCAAGAGGAACAAATAAAGAAACTGTGAGAACAAGCAAAAGAACGAAGAAAGGAGAAATACACAAAAATAGGAAAAGAAAAAAAAGACAATTGACGACAAGTCTGATAATACAACTAGAATAGATAGATTACAAGATCAAAAGATCTTGGTGAAAGAAGAAAGACTCAAAAGATACAAGAGGAAATACAAACAAAACAGGACCTTCCAAAATAACGTAAAAAAAATTCTACCATCAAGTCGGTGGAGAATGCATAAGGACAGACCAACATCTGAATGCAAATTATACATATTTTTGCGGGTAAGATATTGGAAAATAAAGAGCATAACAGAAATGGATAAATAACATGAAAAAGAATTACCGGGACTCACTAAGAGCAACACCCAAGAAAGTACGAAATCGGAAAACACAAGGACATGATGGGATATATGGATTCTGGTTTTAAAAATTCACCCCATCCTCGACAGATTAACTCTGCAAGTGAGTAAATGCTTAGAAGAATCAAGTATACCTGAATGGATGACGAAGAGGAAAACTAACCTGATTCAGAAAGACCAAAAAAAAAAAAAATGCCACTCCGGCAATCATAGATCGATAACGTGTCTACTTAATTTGTGGAAAATCCTAACCTCGCAAATAGGAAAATATATTACTCAGTTGTATTTCACAGACTTTTTCCTGGGGAACAGAATGAATACCACAAGGGAACAAGAGGAACAGGTGTACTGCTAGGTAGAGACCAACATATCGTCAAGAATTTCAAAGCAGTCATAAACTTCACCATCAAAGCCATGGAAAACTGGAAAGTGGAATTTGCTGCAGGAGAATGAACCTTAGTAGAGGTGAAGATCTAAAGAGGTATCTTCTTAGTAGATACATTCTCTAGGAAGAAAACAATTGTATGGATACTTCAAGGGATAAACTGCCATTACACACGAGAAGACTTTGGAAATGGCTTAGAAAAATAAATCTTGGGATAGAAACTTCTGTTTGTTATAGCAATGATACCACTCATTTATATACTTAAAAAATGCACAGGGGCTACAAATTTAGAAAATCACAAATTAATATCAATCACCTTATATACATGGATGATATCAAGATGGTTATAAAAATACAAACAATAAAATCTATAACCAAAATATAGGAATTGAATTTGGCATTGAAAAACGAAATAATGAAAAGCAGGAAAAAAGAAACTGTGGAAGGAATAGAACAGCTAAATCATGAAAGCATCTGAAAGCTTGAAGGGAAGGAAAATTACAAAGACTAGAAAATATTAGAAGCGGACACCATGAAACAAATAGAAATAAAAATATATATATATAATACATCTGAAGACCAAGAAAACTTGTCGAAACCCAACTCTGCAGTAGAAATCTCATCACAGGAACAGACATCTTGCTGGTCTCCTTATCAGATACTCTGGACTATTCCTGAAATGAACAAGTAAGAAACGCAGATATATAGACAAAAGGATAAGGAAATTGATGTCTATCCAGAAGGCCTTACACTTGAGAGATGATATAGACAATGTGTCAGGAAAAGAAAGAGAAAGAGAACTCGCTAGAATTGAGGATTGCGCAGATGTATCAATACAACGACTCGAGGAATATATCAAAAATATCAAAAAGAAACTGATTACAGCAGCCAGTAACAGTAATGACATTTTAAAAGGGAATAGAAAAACAAAAACGAAGAAACAGAAATGGGAAGAAAATAACTGTAGGGATACCTCAAGTGACTAACTGGTGAGATTGCAAGCCAAAATATATGGACATGGCCAAGAAAGAAAAACCTAAAGAGAGAAACAGAATCTCTGTGATTAGCAACTCAAAACGACATAAGAATCAATTATATTAAAGCGAAAACTGTAAATATGCCAGAGAATAACAAGCGTAGGTTATATGGAGACAAATATGAAATGGTGAATCACATAATAAGCGAACGTAGTAAACTAACGCAAAAGAAGCACCAGACTGGGTGGAAAAGGTAATCAACTAGGAATTATGCAATAGACAGAAATTTGATCATACTACCAAATGGTATATACACAAACCAGAATCAGTCCAAAAAATAAGATGCATAAAATTATCTGAGATTTTGATATGCAAACTGGTCACCT
>OY757905.1:1292609-1345109 GCA_963585895.1 Sepioteuthis lessoniana
CTTGTCACTCGTCCAATCATCCATCACTCTTAGTATGTCTTCTTGACTGTATCCAGTGTTCGCACAGAGCTGATGAATATAAATCTTTGCTGATCGGTCAACACTGGTGTGTTCTTGTGTAGAAATCCATGAACGAATATCCCTTATGAGTTCGTCCTTACTTCTCTAGCAGTGCTTTGCATGTTTTGTTTGTGTTGGATGGTTTCTGAGATGGGAGGCAGTTAGCCATATAACAGCTGTTTTGTGAGATTTCGCTTACGGAATTAGTTCATAATAGCTTTCTTGCGTAGTTACCATCTTTCTTTTTCTTTATGTTTTTCATATGTGTCCTTGTAGTACCTCCATACAGTAGTACTAACGCAGCTACAGCTTGGAAGAAATCCCGTTTTATTTTATCGGAGAGATCAGATTTTCACATGCTGTCAATAGCATTCCTCACCTTCGTTAGGCGTATGTTGACATCACTTTTAGTTGATAAGATGTTGACGTCACTTTCTGTAAATAAGATGTTGACGTCACTTTCAGTAGATGAAATGTTTAGGTATGAGAATCAGTCTATAAATTCAGAGGCTGACCATTTAAAGTGGAGATATCACTTTTTTGTTTAAACCACATAAACTCTATTCTATTTGCGTCCACTTTGAAGCCAGTGCCTCTTACTGCTTTCTTCAGACTATGCAGCAAGGATTCTGCTTGGACAGGTGTATTTTCAATAAGTGCAACATCATTTGTATAGACTGCATCTATCATAGTTTCTACGAGATATCGCTTGCTTCTTGATTTTTTAGTGAAACTAATTTCTTTTATTAGGTCTATTGACGTTCAAAGTATTCTAGGCAAATTATGAACATATATAGCACTTGTATATCTCCTTGTATGACTTCAGCAATAATGTCGAAGAAGTCCGTGTTGCCATCACGTGAGAGATCCATTGCTTTCTTGTTTTGGTAAAGCATCATTATAGCCGTATCAGTTTCTTTAGAGAGACCATATGTTCATATTATTTGCTTCATCTTTCCTCTGTGTATGTAATTGAATGCTAGGAAGAATTTAAGAATATTAGAAATATCTTAGAATATTAGAAATGTTTTCCACTTACTCCTTCGATGTTTCGACGAATAGCTAAAATCTGTAAGGTTGTAGATCGATTACTCCGAAAGCTGTTCTGATTTTTCCCCAGAACGTTCTTGGTTTTAGATTGGATACGATTTCAAAGCAAGGCATTATAAACATTTGCATCTATATCTATAGGAGCTATGTCTCTATTGTTCATACTAATTCCGAGGTTACTTTCTTGGGGAAGAGGGTGCAACCCTTCGTCGATTTCCTTATTATGTTTTGTTTATACACATCATTTCATAATGTCCACGGATTTTTTTGTCTTCCATACTTCAGGAGGTATTTCGACGAGGCTTGCAGTTTTACTGCGTTTAACTTTTTCAGTACAGCGTCAAGTTCTTCTTCTGTGATGTCTACTTGGCTATCAACAATTTTTTGATAGGTTTATCAGTGGTTCTTATGTGTGGGTTTCGAATAGATTCTTGAAATGTTCTTTTCACTTCTGAAGTCTTTCTTCTAGGCTGGTAGGTTTTAGCTTTGCTCTCGCGGTACTTTTCCTTCCGCTCACTTTATTTTATGTCTGCCACGCTAATCATGATTGTCTATCTTCTACCGAATTTCTGATTTTATTGATTTAGCTTTGAACGTATTCTAATTGTTCTTTTTGGTATGTCCTAGTTCTCTTTAGACTTTATAAGTTTCTGCGCGTTGACATTTGTTTGGTTTCTTTTATTAAGTAAAGATGCTTTTTCACGTTATATAGTTTTTCACTAACTGCTATTGACTCCCATGGAACTCTATACTTTGCTCTTAGTTTGATTCGTATGGACTCAGTTGCTGCTTCTATGGGCGATATGACCAAGTATTCCTATTCGTTACTCGAGGTATGTTTTCATATGTCTCCTGAATATTTTCATACTTTTTCTTACAGTTACCATATATTGATTGTTTCTATCGCTATTAGTGAGTGATGAGGAGTCATAGCGTAAGGCTTTAAACATTCATTTCTTCTTATTTTTGTGGAGACTAAGCCATAGTTTTTTGCCGAGACGATTCTGTGATCAGAAAAGGACTATGCTTCACACTTCAGAGCGCTATTTAGTCACTTCTTGCACATGAGTACGTAGTCTACCTATGCTTTAAAGTTATTTGGATTAGTGCAGTTCCATAGTCTTCCCTCTTTGTTTTGGAATTTAGTGTTTTGGCATGAAAGCCTGTTATCGAGTTAAAAATTTGCTAGATATTCGTCATTTCTATTTGGTGAGTTGTGTAAGAATTTATTATAATCATCTTTGCCTAAATGAGTATTCATGTTTCCACCAATAATTAAAATTTTGTGTTTGGGAATATATCGAACAAGGGAAGATAGATAGTGTTATCAGTTTCATCACTGGCATTATTGGGACTGTAATAAGAAACACTTGTTAGGTAAAGGTTACCATTAAATGTAGCACCCATCATTCTTGTTTGGATTCTCTTTGTTATTTATTTATTTCTAAACACAAGAACTGAGACATATTCCTACGCTTCCAATGGCAGAATTGACGGAGTTTTCTTATGCAGGAGACTGAACACATGTTCATCCTTTCCTGTTATCTTGGTATTATATGTAGTGTTGAATAGCGACAAGAAGATTCCTTTGGATGACCGCGTAAGTTACATGGGTGGCAAAACAGGATATGCACCTGAATCTTAAGGTAAACAAAACACGTGAATTGTGTGGGTGGCATGCCAGAAGGAAGTGTGTGACCTTGAGGATTGCGTAGACGTCTGGAAAATGTTATAACCACAGAAGATTTTCGACCCAAGGTGAGAACGATGGAGCCTGCAGAAGAGTCGCTAGACATCACACTGCTGGCCTTGAGCCAGTCGGCTCCGGGTTGAGTGATAGAGAAAGGCCTGAGCTGTATGATAATTAAATGTCTTGAGATAATAATCAAATGTCTTGACATTATGCTTGACGCACGATGCAGAGAAGTGGGAAAAACAGACTCGTGAAAGTAAAGAAATGTGAAGAATCAGGCTCGCCAAAGTCGAAAATGGGTATGCTTCCAGAAGAAAAAGAAACGGTGCCTTGCAAATATCCTGAAGTTGAAAAACATATAGAAGCTGAGATGATTTATGTTTTGAGTTGGCCCTGTACCAGTCTCGTGAAAGCAGAACGAAGAAGCGGTTCACAGAAAACTGCACCGTCACCCCTGAGTGTATGCAAACTCAGCCATCTTCGACTCTCTCCTTCACTCCACTATTTCGTAAAAAGCAGATTATATTCTTATACATCAGCGTTGTTATCTGTTCTTCCCAGTATACAACATTTGTTCACAATGTTAATATCTATGTTCTTGCCCGCATATATTTATGTTATGCTCGAGTGCAGATGCTGTAAGCTCCAAAAGTTTGTTCATAGAGTTTAAAGAGAAAACTGCCAACAAAAGATTATCAATTCCAATATATAGACAGAGAGAGAAATAAGCTCAGACTAGAATGCATGTGTCAGTGCGCTTGCGTGTGAGAACAGATAGATTGATCAACTTGTCACAGAGTTTGTCCAACTGAGGTACTACTTCAGTATTTAAGCTATATATATTTCTCAATCATAATTTCTGATAAAAGCATTGAAAATAACTCACACCTAATCGATTAATATTTCTATTAAAGAGATATTTGATTTGCGCAGTCGCTAATCAGCACAGGAACCATTTGGCAGAAATAAAGAGAGACTCTTCTAACAGTATTGTAGGCTTCAGAATCTGATGTCGGCTTGGCAAAATTTAGGAACGAGGCTACGCACACAGGCTTCATTTTGGCTGCTGCTGAAGTTGTTTAATTGTGCATGTGTCTACGAGAGGTAATGGACAATCACCCCGCCACGATATTTAGAGTTCTTTAAATATTAATGGGCGTTGATGACATGGATTCAATGTCAAATATAATCAATTGAATGATGGGTCCCTTAGGGAATAGAACGGCTTTCTGATGTATTTCACCTGCATCACATAGCTTATGAGCGAAGCAAATATTGCTATGAATTAAATGAAGGAAGGAAGGAAGGAAATGTTAGTTGGGAAATAAAAATGGAAGGTGAATTGCGAAAAAGAAAAACGAAAGGAAGATAAAAGGAAGAAACACAAGATGATATGTTAAAGAATGAGAAGGAATGAATAACAAGGAAAAATTAAAGAAGAGAAAATAATGGAATAAAATGATAAATTGGAATGAACAGTCAAGAGGTAGAAATGAACAAACTTGTATTTCTTTTTCTCTCTTTATACATATATATATATATATATATATATATATATATATATATAATGATATAAATGAACAGATTTTCGTAGACAGTAATCATATTTACCAACCCCTCCGCTCGCGCAGGATATGACACAAGGTCAATTTTTAAGTGGAGTTTAGCAGGTTTGAATTCAGAGTTTTCCTTCTCCTAGACTAGTTGCCTCACCAAGCCTGAAGAACTCAGTCTGTCCTACTATTTACCCATAGCAGGAGGGAGAATATTTGGATTCATACTTTTCCCAAGGGTATTAGTGATATGTTAAATGCAATTGGCCAGGTCCAGGATTTGAACTCGTGTCGCCGTGTCCATTTCCTACGACTATAACCATTACACCACGGGCACTTCATAGATAGTTATAGACTTGGATTGATCGAATGATTGGTTAATTGATATGTATATCATTTTTAAAAGGAAGGATAAGACCCTCAACAAACACAGAATAGACAAATTAAAATCAAAAATGAATCGTTAATCAAGTTATATAGATTTATACTTTTATCTGTACGTTTCATCCAGTGTTCTTCAGATTTATTCTACTGATAGAACTTGTTTTTCTTCGTGACACTTCAAGATCTCTCCGATAAATATTCTTGTAAACAGTGATAATACAGTAATTAGTACCGTAAACAAGTTCCCCTACCTAGGAAGCAGTGTCTCATCAACTGAGACAGACATCAACACAAGACTAGCAAAGACATGGACAGCTATCGATAGACTATGGATGGATGCACTACATGGACGCTAACTAAAAGTATGGAGAAAAAGCTTGACGGCAACTATATAAGAATGCTGCGAGCAGAATTGAACAAGTCCTGAACGCAGCACCACACAAAGCAGCAGCTGTACAGCCACTTACCACCCATCACGAAAACTAGCCAAGTTTGACGAACCAGACATGCGAGACACTGCTGGAGAAGTTGGGACGAGCTCATAAGTGACGTACTCCTGTGGACCCCTTCATATAGAGGAGCAATGGCAAGACGACCAGCTAGAACTTACATACAACAGCTCTGTGCTGATGCAGGATGTAGCCTTGATGCCCTACCGAAAGCGATAGACGATAGAAAGGGGTGGCGGGAGAGGGTCAGGGTTACCTGTGCTGATAGCGCGACATGATGATGATAATCATGTATAGATCGATTTTAAAAACTCAATTTTGGGGAAAAATGTAATAATTTTCGGGAAAATATGATATAATTTCATAATGTTGAAATTCAAACTTAAAATAGGCTTAGGGAGATCAAGTTCTATCGCAGGGACACGTTTTTAGGTAGTACAAAGCTTTTTTGCATATTTGAGAGATTGAAAGATGAAAACCATCTCGTTAATCGTTCCCTGTCGAACTAAAGAAAAATGCTATAAAAAAAGAACTCCAATCAAATCTGATCGACGATTAACAGGGAAAATGACAATTAATAAATCAATATTGATTGTTGATTTTCTATTAGGGTTGCTAACCTGAATAATAAAAAAAAAACATGTTTCATTAACTTCTCTACGCACTCTCTGTGAACCCAGTTTGGTTCAGTAAGAATCTAAATCCTTTTGACTATTTCATCTTTACAAAAATCAAAATCCAGCTCTGTAATGGCTATTTTTGCACTGTTGAAAATACACAACTGGCTGTGACCAATCAACAGAAGGAAGAGTCAGGTGAAGACATCCAACACTTTTTCAGGAGTGGGAACATTATCTTCATCGATGTATGCCTTCTTAAGGAAACTAATTTGAAGGGAAAAAATTGAAATTAGGTCGACATTTTTTGTTATATTTACACAATCAATCTCTTTGCTTAATATGTCAATTTTATACCCTGATTAAAGACATTTAACTTTTTCTTCACATATTTGACCACATTTAGAATTTGATAATTTGATTTGAAATCACTAAAGATAGATAGATAGATAGATAGATAGATACATACATACATACATACATACATACATACTATCAAAAATATATAAGAATTAAGATTTAGCGTAACGCTATATAGTTAAGTCAAAAAAGTTCTTTTTAGTCGTTTTCTAACATAATTCTGATTTTTTTAATTAATGTTTTTATGGAATTTATCAAAATGCTTGACCCTTTCTAAAATTTGATAGAGAATATACATTTCCTATTTATCAATTCTATCTAAAAATCAATCAGCTTATATCAAGCGATCAAATTCTGAATGCAGCAAAGTACGTATAGAAAAGGTTAAAAAAATGTTAAAACTAGGATGCAAAGTAGATCTATTGAGTAATGGGACCGGTAATTGAAAATAAAACTTTTATAACTTAAAAAAAAAACCTTTAATGAAACCTGATAATTGTTCCCTCATGTGTATAGAGTTTCAGAACCTTTCACTGTACGATTCTACCTGAACGAGTGTCTCCAGCATTGCTGAATGACCGGTGTCTATGGATATCGTCAACACAAATCCTAACAGAATGAACAGAAATACGCATTGAAAAGGGGACTGCATTTTAAGCTGGTAAATTAAGTCAATTTTGTTAATGAATTAAAGAGTGAATAGAAAATCAAAAGAGACCACGATGAAAATTTCTTATCGTAACTATTCAAATCTTTGTATCACGTGATAGTCGATTTGTCTTCCGAAACAATCATATTTCTTATCGATTACTAAATTTTTTATATCTAAATGATACAATAACTGAAGCATTCAGATTTCCTAATAAAATGACATTATATTTGAGTGGAAAGGCCAATGCAATTTGTAATGAAAATGTCATAAATAAATCAGAAAAAAAGTGCTTTTCCAACCCCTATCAACAATGCCAAAAGTATTGTTTACAATAAAACATACGTTTTGTGGCAGCAATTAAAATAGTAAATATATTGTCACCTACAAAGGCTTTGGTTGAGGATTTTCTTTAAATAAAAAAAAAACATCGCTTATTATGACGAGTTGATATTGAAATTATGACTTCACTTCAGTGAATCCCACATCTACAACGGGATTATCGTCTTTTGAAATGTTCATAAATCAAAACTCTTAATCTTCTTGTTTTGATCGGATCACAAGATAGTCAGCTTCCGACTAAAAATGTCATTTTGCTTCATCAATCATTGTTTTTCATGATGATCAGCAAAAAGAGAAAACGGTTATTTATGTACAGACCTTTTGGACGTTGTGCATATCGTTGGCCTTGTTCATTGAAAGCCAATATGTATCATTGGACAATATAACATAAAATCGAAAGCAAGGAAGCGTATATATACATTCACCTTTGCACACACACACACACACACACACATATATATATATATATATATATATATATAGCAGAGTTAGTAATTTTATCCTTTATTCACCATATACATTTTTATAATGAAGTTTTGTTTGAGTATTTTTTGATGGTGAAGCTAAGTTTGGGATTATACATTCTATTATTCCGATTAAATTTGGAAGCACTGATCTTTGCCTTTCATTTTTATCATAAATAATATCTTCCATTCTAACAGTATACTGATTATATATGAAATTATCATTCAAGCAATTACTGCTCTCTCTCTCTCTCTCTCTCTCTCTCTCTCTCTCTCTCTCTCTCTCTCTCTCTCTCTCTCTCTCTCTCTCTCTCTCTCATTCGCATCTGGTGTTCTGGTTGTTATATTTTTTATTTAACATTTTTAAATTGTGTTCACTGATAATTTCCTTAATATTTTCCATAAAACAATAACTCATATTTAGATTATTTTTATAAAACAATTTGTTAGTATTGCAACAAATTGCTGGGTATTTTTCTCCTCTATTGTTCTCTTTTGGTTCATGTGGTGGATGAATTGAATCATATATTTCTATTTCTAGATTTTAAAACTTAGAATACCTTAAATAATGGTTGCTTAGTCACTTTTTCTCTGACGATTGTGTACTTCAAAGGAAACTTTGAGTTAGGAATTCTTCGAGAATATAATTTTGATATTTTAGATTTTAGACCCGTTCTGCTAGAATATCATTGAACACTTTTTACAACTTTTTTACTTCAATTTTATCTTTTTTTTATTTCACACACACACACACACACACACACATATATATATATATATATATATATATATATATATATATATATATATATATATATAATTAGTAAATACATATTAGTTTTTCAAGAATCGTTTCTATCACGTCATCTTTTTTCGTCTTTACTGAGGGAATCCGACAGAATTCTAAAAGTAGAAATTTAAAACTTTTGTTGATTCTTATCTTATGGTGCTTGCGGCATATAAGATGTTTTTCGTGCGTAGAGACACGCCCATAAGTAGATTTTAATATGTTCTTTTCTTTTTTCTATTTTGTAAGTTATCTTAACACACACACACACACACAGAGAGAGAGAGAGAGAGAGAGTCGATACCGAGGAAAATCTTGAACATTGATCTTTAGTACTGGTAAAGTAGAGAATACGAGTTAATCTATTTCATCAAAATTGTAACTTGTGTTGCTGATTAATGCTAAAACGGTAAAAAAGAAAATATATCACCCAATCTTCGCTGATTTTCCCTCAGAAATAACAAAAACACTCCAAATTAAATACATTTAACTGCACGTCAAAAACAACGAAGATGATGATGGGTGGTGAATGAAATATTTTATGGCTCATCGTTCGTAGGTAGAGAAATTTTCAGCAAGAATTTAAAAGTAATCGTGAACAAAGAAAAAACATATCTGTAGAATTTAATCAATTTTTCTGTTATAGAAATAATATCCGGTAGGACATGGCGATAAATTTTCGATCTCCATAGAGTTTAAACATTCTAAATGAATCAAGTCGGATAACGACTGAGAAATATATGAATCACTGGGAATACGCATAGGTTTGCAAAAATATATTAAGACATTTTCCAAGCCAAATTCCATTTGAAAATCTTGATAATCATCTCATTCTGTCTCTCTGTCGGTCTGTCTCAGCCAGTCAGTTTGTCACTCTCTGTCTGTTTGTCTGTCTGCGTGTGTGTTTCTCTCTCTCTCTCAGTTTTTCTATTTTTCTCATACATGTGTGTGTGTGTGTGTGTGTGTGTGTGTGTGTGTGTGTGTGTGTGTGTGTGTGTGTGTGTGTGTGTGTGTGTGTGTGTGTGTGTGTGTGATATTATGTCTATATTTAACTAGCTATGTATGTATTTAATTCGGTTCATATCTTTCTATCTATCTCAGTCTCTACTTGTAAAACGTTCAGCAAAATTTATTGAATCCCTACACGTATAAAACACTCACCTTGCTTTATTTTTTTACTTCAAGGTAAATAATCAAAAACAGATATTATGCAAAAGACATTTTCTCTAACAGCTGAATAGTCTTGCGTCGTGAAATGCAATTATTTTAATAAATAGGATGCATTTTTAAAAAATCAAATAGGAAAAAATTTAAACTTATCAAAAAATATAAGTTGTATTTTGCTGTGCTTCCTTTTTAAGGTGGTTTGAATTCTTTGAGGGGTGGATTTCAGTAATGAAAAGTAATATTCTAACTTGTTCTAATTTCCTTGAATTGTGATTGACAGATCAACTTTACAAGTTATTGTCTTGTCAAAAATCATTTTTAATTTTATTTTAATTTTAATACATTTTCAATCCAATTGAGATCCAGACTTTGTCATTGGGTTCCCATCTTTCCTGGCTATTCTCTCTGCCAAAATCCGTCATCATCCTAGAAAATAATAAACCAAACTTCTTTTCTATCGATAAAATGAGAAAAGTGTCCAAACTTTCCATGTTCACCTGTTTATTGAATATTAAGGTAATGATTCTTTTACTCCCTTGCCATTTGCTTGAAATGCAATCTCATAAATGAATGGATAAAGTTTATCTTTATATGTTTCATGGGAATAATGTCAACATCATCACCTTGACCCATCAAAATTCGTGATTCATCCCTGAAACGACTTTTCTCCAGTTATTCACCCTCTGTGATTGCGTCTCTGTATCCACACGAACTTTATTTCATTCTATTTAGGTGTTACTGCTGCTCTTCGTTCATCTTTTCTCTATGGAAATCCAATTTCATTCAAGTGATTTCTTTCTGTTATGTCAAAAACATTAATTCCTCTTCTAACGCATTTGTTTTTCATTCGCTTTGTAATGTGTTTTCTTCTGGCTCTTTAACATCTTTTATTGTTAATTCAGGTGTTTTCCTTTTATAACATCTTTATGTTGTTACGAGTTGCACCAATTTTTATACAGAGCTGACGGCGAACAATGAGCATCTCTCCCTTCTGTATCAGAATTCCTTCGCGTAGAATTTTTTGCAATCCTTCAATTGTTTCACTTGACAGCTCTCCTGTTCAACACACGTTTCTTTTCAATTGGCCGAGAGAAAAATATCTACAAAAATGAACTTATAGATTAAATTTTTAAAAAGGGATATCATAAATTCAGCATCTCAAGGAAAAGGTGTTTTATTTCCAATTTATGATTTGTTTATATGCTACGAAGTAAAGATTAAAAATTCAAACTTTAAATGTTATGGTTAGAAAATTTTGCTCGCGGTTGTATATGATATATCTTTCTCTTTATCCATCTACATAGTTCTTTGTCTGTCTATTACATTTAGTCTGTTCCGATTTATTTGTCTGAATGCCTGTTCGTTCTTCTGCCTAATTTCTCTCCGGCTTAAAGATGAAGAGTCAATTTTTTTAAATATATGAACACGATATGTGCATACAAGTCAAGGACCTGACGATATTATTCTTAAAACATATTTCAAAAACTAAAAATGACATAAATGAAATAAAAGGCTATGTTAAAAATTAAAAGAATGAAAGAAAGAAAAACCATGTTGTTCAAATGCTCGATATGCAATTATTTAATCAATGAAATCTACAGGGGAGACAAATGGCCTTCTGCTGATATTATATAAAGTAAACATCTCTATAACCTCTGGTTCCCGCTTCCCTGCTTCGACTGTACGGATTCTCTTGAGAAAGGAAACCTTTTTATCATTTCCCCTTCAAGCTGTTAACGACATCCAATGAAAGAAATGTCCCACATGTTCTCTTTAGATTTGTGAAATAAACAAACAAGCTAGGAAAAACAGTGAATTTGACTAATTTTATCCAGACGAAAACAAATATTTACAGAAATAAATAAAAAAGCATAAAATGCTGTTGAAAGTTAAAGCTAATACTCAAATCAAGCGTCTTTTTTCTGTTTCATTTATTTTTTTGTTTGTTTTTTTATAATTCATGGTTAGAAAATAAGTAATTACTCATAAAATGTTTTATTTATTTTTTACTTCAACTAAAAGGTGTTTTTTTTTTGTTTGTTTTTGTTTTTGCTTTTGCTTTTCCGCAAAGTAAATTTTGTTGATATTTGATTTTTAAAAATGATTAAATTTGTTTATACATTTCTTCTGCAGTTCAAAAATCATTCGCCAGTTGAGAAGAAAAAATGACGTTGCTTTGACAAAATACATTAAAATGTTTTCTTTTTTTTTTGAGAAGAAATAACTAAAAGAAAAAATATCAAAAGAAAATTATCCTAACAACAAATTCATTCAGTAGTAAATATTATTCGTTAGGTTTTAAATTCTTTTCAAAGATAAATTAATAAAAAGATAGAGATAATTTGGATGTGACAGCAAGAGAAATTTCAGTCTTCTTTAGGAAACTGTTGTACTAAAGGGAGTATAAAATATCTACTCTTTCTCTTTCACTCTTACTCCTGCTTCTTGTACTCCAAGTATATATATATATATATATATATATATATATATATATATGCGAGGGATGGCTGAAAGATTCATAGACTGACTTTGATACTCTCATGGAATGTGACTTTTTTCATCGGTGTTACATTACTTGGATTCCATTGGTTAAAATGTCATTAGCAGGTATAACGTCTTCATATGAACTTTTCAGCCTTTGAACTGTTCTGACCACCCTCGCGTATATCTATCTATCTATCTATCTATCTATATATATATATATATATATATATATATATATGTGTGTGTGTGTGTGTGTGTGTGTGTGTGTGTGTGTGTGTGTGTGTGTGTGTGTGTGTGTGTGTGTGTGTTGTTTAAGAGCATTCTCTATAATAGATATTGGAAAATTCTTAAAGGTAATGCAGCCAGTAAATAACGGAAAATTTGCTTATTATGTAAATACTTGTATTTATTACTATTGAATGATCTTAACTTTGCACGACGCAAAGGAGGATTATAGATCGGAAGATTGTGCTGTACCAATCTTTCAAAGGGTGAGAGTTTAAATTCTAACTTCAGAAAATTGGTAAGTTTACCTAAGTTTGGTTGAAGGCCACCGTTGTTGTTAACTCTACATAGCTTTAACTTTCTACATTATCTTGACATGCTACGTTAGGCACTCAGTAAAAAAAAACTTATATTTATTCTCAATACACAACTTTAAAGCTCAAAAGTCATTGATTAAATTTCGGGTTAGCAAATCTGTTGTCTGACGTTTTAATATGAAATATTTAAGGTGTTTCTCCGGATGCTTTCGTTTTCTTTGTTTTTCTTAACCCAATATTTTTCGACCTTTTCTGGCGTATGTTGCTTCCGGGAGTCATTTCAAGTCATTTTGGATGTTTTCTTTGCCTTTCTCGTCTTTTCAACAATCTTTAAAAATCACGAAATGGAAATCCAAAGTTTTTGTGCTCACAAGATCAATTTTGACGAACCAGAGAGAATGAGAATGTTCTTACCAAATAATTGGATTTCCGTTAACTCTCCAGGAGATGATAAAGTATTAAATGATTTATTAAGATATCAGGATGCAACTTATGTTTGAGGAAGACCGAAGAATGATCTGTTATAACTAATATTTTTCCCGTTAATTACTTGGTTAACTTTTTTCTTGCCGGATGTAATTCTCAGATTTTGAGGGAATCTATCCAATCTTTATGTTCAGCGATTTCTGGTTTTCATTGTAGTGTTTAGTGTTTGACTAAAGTCTCTTCACCATCTGCAAATATTACTGATCATACTGGAAAATGATATCCAATATAAATCCGGTCAAAAGGTCTGTCCGTTTTTCTACACCGCCTACAGGATTTGGCCGAACTAGTTATAGACGCGTCTAAACTAAGCCGATATCACATGTTACCTAGGAGACATTTTAATTCTTTTAACCCCGCTTAGATCAGCGCTCCAGTTTGCCTGTGACACACAACTGTCTTGTGCTGAACTGTCATCCAAAGGTTGACTAAAGCCTTTCCTTGCTTATCCTTAACTTCAACTATCATCTTGATCCAGTCACACACACACCTCATCAGTCTGCCAGAAACTGATTTATATCGTTTTATCTGAACTGAGAAGAATCGAACTTTGTATTTTAAAAGATTCTCTGTTTATTATGGCTAGCTGGATTAATGGAAATTTCACGTGTGTTTATAACTAAAATTATCATATATAATCTCATTATAATCTCCTACGTATACTCTCCTCCCATCTTTTGCTTGTATCTCCCCATTCTCTCTCTCTCTCTCTCTCTCTCTCTCTCTCTCTTATCTTTTTCAATTATAATTGCTTGTCAATGTTTTTATTTAAATATTAATCAAACAAGAATTAGATCCATGAGTAAAAAAGGAATAAAATATGCAAAGATATTTTATACTTCATCCTCACTTTTGCCTATTTTTTTGCTTGGTCTATATATAAAGAATTTTAATTTATTGAACTTTTACGTTTTTCTTCCATTAACTGCATTTCAATATCTTATCTATTTTCCCTTTTATATCATTCCTTTTACTCTCTCTCTTTCTCCCCCCCTCTCTCTCTCTCTTACTCTCTCTCTCTCTCTCACAAACTATCTGTATATATATATATATATATATATGTGTGTGTGTGTGTGTGTGTGTGTGTGTGTGTGTGTGTGTGTGTGTGTGTGTCTGTCTGTCTCTGTGTGTTTTCTTTGTACCGGTTTTTCTTTTTATTATCCTCTGCCTTTCTTATCTATTACTCGCTCTCCTTCACACACTTTTTTTTCTCTCCTCCTCTTTTTTCTAGTTTTATTCCCTGATTCCTTCCAATTTAATATTTCAATGTATATATTTCGATCAAAAAGCGGCTGGTCAAGAACCTGATTCTTTTTAGAAATTGTACATAACAGTTGGCAGAATAATAATTTGTATTATCTTTTTTTTTTAATTTTCAGTTTTATTTTCGTTTTCACCGAGTCTTTATTCGAGAACTGTGGTGAGGAAAGGACGTGATTATATATATTCTAAGTGTTTATATTTTGGTGATATTTTCAGTCACATTGATAGTACTTTCCTAAGGAGATGAACAGTTCCGCCAAGTGCAATTTTGTGTATTTCGTATTGGCTGGGACTGCCAGTTATCGTGGAAATGTTTTGATTGGTCCCTTTCTTGATCATACTCAGGACTTACACTATTACTAGCATAGTGGTAGTTTTAAGATACCACATTTTCTCAATTTCTGTTTCAATGTTTTTGTATTTACTTATTTATAATGGTCTTTGACTGATGTGATTATTTATTGGCACTGCAAAATCAATTAAAAGTATGTTTTTCTTTTATAGTCCTTAACCACTATATCTAGTCTATTGCCTTTTATTTTTCTAACAGTTTGGATTGCAAAGTCCCAAAGAATAGTTGCTCCTTTTGTTTCTATTTTGGTTTTGGTTGGTGTTTATGTCAGTTTTCACAATCCAATATTCCATAGTATTTCGAATGGATGTGATCTCCTATTTTGTCCTACCGTCTTTATAATGTTTACCTGATAGTTTCTAATTGGTAGGCTCTGGTCTTGTACTATTATTATTAACCCCTCTGTCTTCGCCTTCAGCCTAGCACTTTTCAGACATCAATTAGTCTTTTTCTATATCTATATCCGCATTTATAATTCTTTATGTGTATCGTCCATGCAGGGAGTTTTTGTTGACAGACATTTTTTTACTTAGTCCTTGTGTTTTTGCTTCTTTCTTTATGTTTTTGCTGCCTCAATTTCTTTATCTTTTATGCCGATTTCTTTTAGTGTGAAGTCGAGTTGATTAGCAAATTTATTACTTTCTTCGTTTACTGAATATTTTGCTTTTGCTTCTCGTATGTATTTATTAACTGTTGCATCCAATTGTTGTAGAGTCTAAATATTTCTTTAATCCTATAGAGATTGTTTTGTAGGGTTAATTAGAGTTGAATTGATCCTCTTGCACCATTTTTTCTCCAAATGTAGAGACGTCCCTTATCTGCCATTGGTTGATGCATTCCTTGGCAGATTGTTAGTTTTTTAACTTCAGTCTCTATTTTTTTATATCAACAAACGTCCCTTTATTATATTAAAACTATATGTAATTACTGGTATTGCCAGGGTGTTCATTTCTTTTTTGCATTCAGTTCTATTTGTAATTTGGCTCTTTTCTCCTATCGAATTTTTTTCTTATCTTTTCTTTTTTATAGTATGGTTTATAACAATATATTCATTGATTCCTAAATATTTATAGGTCT
Organism: Sepioteuthis lessoniana; assembly: GCA_963585895.1. Classification (NCBI taxonomy): domain Eukaryota; kingdom Metazoa; phylum Mollusca; class Cephalopoda; order Myopsida; family Loliginidae; genus Sepioteuthis; species Sepioteuthis lessoniana. The sequence goes on from OY757905.1 coordinate 1,308,389, forward strand.
TATCGTGTTCCAACACTGCAATTTCCGTGTTTATATCTAGAGTGACGTTTTTAAACTTTTCAAGAGAGATTTTCTTAAACGAGACTTTCGCACATTTTCCAGGCCAAATTGCAACCCTATGACGTTCCAAAATTCGAGGAAGTGTGACACGTATTTTGAAAGGTCCGAAGAAACCTAAAATGTTTCTTAGACTAGCGAACATTTATGTAAATATTTCTCGTAATTTTTTTAAAATTTTGATTTACGTATTAGATTAAATATCGTCATTGATTTTTTTTGTTATTTAATGTATTTTGATATTCACGATGTGTAATTTTAGTGTATAACTTTTAATATATATGACGTAATTTTGATGTAATTTTAGTGTATAACTTTTAATATATATGACGTAATTTTGATGTAATTTTTATTCTAATATTATATTTTGTATGATTTATAAGCATTTAAAAGTTTAAAATTAGCATAATAAATTTATCAATTATTGTTTTATTTATTTGTTTTTATTAGTCTTGCTATTTGATTATTAATTTAAATTCGTACGGGAAAACTGTTGCTAATGTCCATTTATGATGATTCTGAATTCAAAATAATGTTACGTTGTTATTAAAAATCGTTTCATTATGAATTCAATTAAAGTTATTCGTCATTCATTTTCCATTTTATCATTTATAATTCAACGGTATATGAAATGTGAAATATAATAATCCGTTAAACGATATTTATTTGGTATAAATTTATAAAAATTCAAATTAATTTTGATGTAGGATTTTTAATATTTAATGTATGAACTTTATACAGTTTTTAATTCTAATATATCATTCAAATATAATTCATGAGCATAATTATTTTTAATAACTATTAGTATTATAAGTTTGCTGAGTGTAGTTTTATTCATTTCCCTTTTTTTAATAATGTTGTCATTCATACGGAAAAACTGTTAAAGTTTAATGCTAATCCTTTTCCTGGATTTGGAAGTAAAGAAGGAGAAAAATACTAAAAAATGTCTAAGCAATAGATTTTTTATCTAAATGCATATGAGTTAATAAAAGAATGAATAAAATATTTTTTTCTTTTCTGATTACTTAGAATTTACTACTTGTGTGTGTGTGTGTGTGTGTGTGTGTGTGTGTGTGTGTGTGTGTGTGTGTGTGTGTGTGTGTGAGTGTGTGAATAGATATTCATTTTGTTAATCGAAGCCGAAAATAATTTAAACATCCAAGAAGAAACTGATTACTTTTGAAATTTGTTTTTCATTGATAGATTTATTTCTTATTTCATATATATATATATATATATATATATATATATATATATATATATATATATATATATATATATATACATATATATAATTTTTTTCTTGTTTTTAGAATAGAACAAAGCAACGAAGAAGAATGAAATAGAAAATACCATTTAATATTATTTAAGATTAGGTTATTAAGTTGTTTGCTCTCCCCCACCCCATCATCACTGGCGTGAAATATAATTATGGCGAAGTCCGTTGGGATAGGTAAGCTCTTTTTTTTCTTCGGGGCTTCGAGATAGCTCGTCGTATTCTTTTAATCTTGAAACGAATAAATCTATCATACAATAAAGATGATTATTGAATATTTTTCTGGTGATTGTATTTGCAAAATAAAACTTCTTGATAGTAAGAATAGAATGCACCAAAAATCAAAATGAAAACCACGCTTCATGACGCACTCTGCCATCGCTCTTCCCACAGATAAAAAAGGACTGTGTCACTCAATGATGAGCCAGGTTGGGATCAAAAAATCAGACACGGGAATAAATTTTATTCCAATATAATTGGTCATTATGGCGTTATTTTGTGCTGCTATTAAAGAAAATCAGTTTCTCTCTTGAGATTTCCCTTTTGTATCCTTGCCCAGCTCTTCTCGTGTACGATCTCGTGAGTTTGTCGCTTTTATATACATATGATTGTTTTTCTTCTCATTTCTCTTTCATATCTTTACTGTTTTTCTTGCCAGTGTTGTTACTATCTTCTGTATTTACTCTGTGATCTTTTTAATGTATTCTTCAAGTTCTTATATTGATGCATCTACGCAACCCTCAATGTCGGTGAGTCGACAACCTTTTTCTTTTCTTGACACATATTGTCTGTCTGTGTCATCTCTCGGATGTAACGCTTTGTGCATAGTCATCAATTTTCTTGTTCATTTTTCTTAGTTTATCCCTTGTCCATTTTAAGAATGGTCTTGGGTATCTTACAAGAGGGAATTCCTGGTGTTCATTCCTTTAATAAAATTTCAGCAGTAGAGTTTTTGTTTTCGAAATGTTCTCTTGTTCTTCTGAGGTACTCTTTTCTAATTTTTTCCCTCATCTCTGTCGTTTTGATTGTGCTCGCTTACAATATTCCCATTTGTAATTTTCCTTCTCTTCAGCTGTTTTAATGTTTTCCTGATTTGACAGTTCTATTCCTTCTGCTGCTTCTTTTTTCCAACTTTCTAGGCCAAAGTCTATTCCTATATCTTGGCTGTATATTTTTATTGTTTGTATAAGGGTCTCCATTACTTTTTTTAGGGCAAATATCTTCATATCATCCATGTACATAAAGTGATTAATCTTTTTTGTAACTTTATAAATTTGTAGCCTTCTTTAATTCAGCGGCATCATTTCTATAATAAATAGTACTGGCGAGTGTATGTATCGCTGAAAGATGGCATTAAATAACCTACAAGGCTTGATATGCCATAAAACCCAACCAACCAACCTGCTTGGAAGATGCATCATTGGATTTTCACACCTACAAGGGTTTTTTCACTTGCTGTTAATTCTATTTTCCCGGGGGTTTTGTGGCTTTCGTGGTGAAGTTGCGTATTTTATACATTTTCCGAAATTCTTTTATCTAAGTTTCTGTTCTTTTTCTCTTGAGGCATCCATTCTGTTCTTCTGAATATTGTCTATAGGACTAAAGCGAGTAATAGATTTCTTCTTTTATCTGTGCTGCGAGAATTTTCCCCGTCATAGGTTAACACATTATGAGTCTATTCAGATATACTTGTTTCATCTAGGCATTTACTTAGTTGCAGAGCCAGTCTGTCGTGGATGGACGTTAATCTTTTTAAACCAGAATCCTTGTATGACATCATGGTCTGATGTTTACCAATTTGATACTTTCTTCAGTGTTCCTCTTAATGAATTTAAGTGTATATCCGTCTTGGGGTCTTCTCCGAGGCTTTGTAATTCTTTTTCATATTATTTATCAATTTGGCCTTTCTGTTATGTTTTTTCTATTCCCATATTTTACGCCAATTCTTTTCCCTTTACTTGATGATTTGTCCAAATGCTTTCTCCTACAATTTCTTTGTAAAAAATTTTTTTGTTATTTTAGAAAATCCAGTTTTGTTTATATTGCATCATCTTTTGGGTCTCCCTTCTTTCGCCAATATCTTTTCATGATGATTATTATATTTATCCTCGCAAGTTTTTCATCATCGATGTCTGAGTAATAGCAACTCTCATTAAGTCTCTTAGACTCTTCTCATTATTCTAACCCGTCTTAATAATGCTCAAGTTTGAATGGTCTGAGCAATTCCTTCGATTTCCAACTCTTCCAATCCCCAAAACAAACCTTTGGGGATCGTTCCGTGAGCACCAATTATAAGTGATACCACTGTCACTTTCATGCTCCATAACTTTTTACTCTTTGGTAACGTCCAACTAGTTCAAAGAAAGGGAAAAAAGAGTTTATTATTATCATTATTATTAGTAGTAGTAGTTTTTGTTGTATTGTTGAAAATTTAGAAAAGTTGTTGTCATCCTGTAATTCATTCAAACGAACATCTTTTTCTTTATTTTTTCAGTCCTCTACCCACAGTCTTTCTTAGTAGATTTCTGATAGAACATTTGATTTCGCTTAGAGAGAAGTTTGGTGTCTTCATTCCTAGGTTTCTGTCATTTTATTTACTAAGGTTTGCCAATATATGGCACAGAAGCCTCAGGTTGCTTACAGTACATATTCTGAGTTTGAATAGTCACTCACTTAAGTATTAAACAGGTTTGTCGCTGCTTTGGTGATCTTGCGGGAATCGGTGCTTTCAGCGTGATTTGATCGTAAGTCTGCTTTCTATAATGTTAAATGTCCTTCCCAAGAATTCCTGATATTCTGTCATTTTAGAGGGCACTGAACCAGTGTCCTGTAGTAATACTAAGCCCAAAGTCTGAACTCATAAAATACGTAGCAAGAGATAAAAATCTAGCAACTCATCCTCTAGAAAGAAGAACGATAAACCTAACGGGACAGAATGCTTGAAAATCTAAATAATTCATCAGCCGATATTTTGTGATAAAAACAACAGAGGTAAAGATACACATTTAAAAGAATCTGAGTTGGATGATATAATCAATTGTTTTAATTCACGGCTGGAGGCTTAAATTCTGCAATGCTTTAGTCGAAGAAAATATATTGATATATGTGGATAAATACTAGCACAATCCTTGTCAGTTTTTTTTCTTTGGCGGGGTGATAGGGGATGTCTTAATCATTATCACTAAAAGTTATCGACAATAATCTATAAAATCGGGAGGTTGATTCTCAAAGGAGAAAGTTTTCCCGTAAGAATATTAAAGATATTATATAGCATTAAAATATTATATAGCATTAAAATATTATATAGATATAAACCATTACTAAGTACGAGAGTATTAACAAAACAGTATATCTGTATGAAGGAGACTATAAAGTGTTAAGCTGACTGTAGTTATTCAAGTAAATTGTAAATTGGGAATTATCAGGAATTCTCGTATTGGTGTACCGATTTGGATGCTTGCTATTTCCTTTACGCCAAGACAATTGATAGACTCTTCGAAAAGCCAATCTCTATAAAAGTATCAGCTAATCTATTATTTTTATCCTCTTTTATCATACTGCTCTAATGTTTTGGATTTTTCATTTTCACAAGTTGGAGATCAGCTGTTTTTCCTTGAATTTGAATCAAGAATTACTTTCCTTGACTCAGTCGTTCATTTTCACTTGACTCTACCTTTTCATGATACTCAAATATCGATAAGCCACTTGTACTGCTACATTTTTAAGATCTTAAGTTCTTTTTTTTTTTACTCCTTTCGTTCTATTGTGCCGCTTTTTTTGTTTTTATCTATAATATTATCATTATATACAATTTTCCCTCCTATTATTTTACTCTTTTGCCAGAAGTGGTTTTCATTTGAATGTGAAATGCAAATCTCCAGAACTCTTCCACGTATTCTTGCTGATCTCAGCAGTTCTATGCTTTGGATAGATTCAATATTTCCTCAGATTTCCAGTTTCCCTTGTGTCTTTTCCATATTCTTCTGGATTGTTCCAAGAGTTTCAATTATGAGTGGTATGATTGTCACTTTCATGATTCATAGTTTTTTTTTTAGTTTTTTCTCGAGGTCCAGATATTTATCTAGTTTTTTGCTTTTCTTTACTTATACACTGTGATTTCCTGAAACGGCAAAAACGAGTTGATTTGTTCTCTTCTTTATAAAGATCAGTGTTAGTCTTCAGACTTATATGGAATGATTTGTTTAAATCTCAAAACACCAAAGAATGTCTCATTTTCTAGAACAGATTCTGATCTGTGCATATGTCATTTGTCAATATGGTCAAATTTTAGCCTCTTGCATGATTCTCAGTTGATCCCCTTTTTCACCCACTCATGCATGCTTTTTGTATTGCTGTACCATATCACAGCATTCATTTTTTTTATGGGGATGACTCTCTCATCTTTCTCGCATCACATAGTTTATACTTGATATTCCCTTGATTCAAGCTTTTACAAAACTAGTTCTTATCGCTTTAATCTCGGTTGCTATTAAATAACGATTCAGTTTCGTAATGTAGCTATGTCCATGTAATCACATATTTTATTTCCCTAATTTGAACTCTAAAGTTCACATGTTCTTACTTATCTTTCCATTTTTATTTTCTCAATTTTACAATTCCTGTTTGTCTTTGTGTTAATTTTGTTGTTTTTGTTACTGCTCATAGATGTTGTAATTGATCTTTTCGTTATATTCCTGTTGTCCGTAAATTGTCTTATTAACAGAATTCAAAATGCTGGTGAGTCCTCTTTCTCTTTCATTTCTTTTGATATAGAGTCTGTCAAAGGCATTTTTATCAGTTTTATTGTTTTTGTCCAAATTTCTGAGCTCCGTTATTGTCCAGTTTCAGATTATTATCAAAATTATTATACTCTTTTGAGAGTTTGTCACACCACCTTTAGCTGATAGTTTCTCACTGGAGTTTGAGTGACAGTAAGGCTCCTCAAGTCTCCTGGATTCTTCTCAGTATTCTGGTCGATCTTAAAAATGCTGCAGTCTGGATGGTCTCTACTTGTTCTCTAATTTCTAAGTCTTCTAGTCTCTTGTTCCAAGTGCACCAATTACAATTGGTATCACTGTCACCTTCATATTTCCAAGTTTTTTTTTTTACTTCTCTAGCAAGGTCTACATATTTATCTCTCTTTTCACTTTCTTTTAATTTTACTTTGTGGTCTGCCGGGACGGTAAAGTCCAATATTTAACAGGTTCTCTTTCTTTGGTAACTACCTCAAGGTCTTGTCGTCTGGCCGAGATTAGGTGATCTGTTTGTTACTCAAAATACTAGAGATTTTTGTTCTTCTCATCTCCAGGACGGATTCTGGGTTACGTATATGCCACTTGTTCGTATAGTCAAATTTCGCTTTGTTGCTCATTTCCCAGTGTGTAAACGTTACACCCTCACCCCCACCACATTATCTCAGTCTTCTAACCATTCCACTTCTTACGCCGGCCGGTGATCAACTAGTGGTTCGAGAGGGTAACGCACATTTCTTTACCTACACAAGAATACGATCGAGGGAACGGAGAAAATAGAAGGACAAACGAACAAACACGAAGAAAGCTTGGGGTTAACCAAGAGCAGAGGAAGCTATGCAACACTACATGCATGTGCAGACTATCGCTAGCGTGGGTTACAAGCGAAAATTCCACAAGCAACTCGAATGCAGACATCTTGAGACTCAATCTTCTTCGCTGGACCCTATCTTGTCTCCTACTGTCTCCGGAGTCCAGTGTTGACTGCCCCTGTCCGTGGCTCCACGCCAACTCTCTCTGCTCACCTCTCTGCTGTCCAACGCCAACTGCTCTCGTCCGGGTCCCCCGTCAACTCCCTTTCGCGTCCCCTTCCCACTTCCGGATACGGCGAGATTTCAGGTCCAAGAATCCTATGTCTGGTTTCGCGCCAAAACAGACAAATGAATCGTCTGTTTTGGCAGCCCACCCACATAGTGCTACAAGTGGATTACCTTCCCCACCCAGTCGCGTCTAATCGTATACTCTTTTTGCACTAATTTGCTGCATTCGCCTATTATGAAATTGATCACTTCGTCTCTGTCGCCTCATAACTTACATTTGCTATTTTGTTGCATCTTATCTATTTTTGCTTTAACATAGTTTGTCCTTATGGCGTTATTTTGTGCTGCTATTATGAGATTCATTTTCTCTATTAAGGTTTCTCTTCTTTAGCCTTTTTGTGTGAGATTTCGTTTGTTGCTCGCTTGAATTGTCCATACAATTGCTTTTCATCCCATTTTTGCTTTCTAGTTATCATTGTTCTTTTGATCCTTGTGTTGTTTCTGGTCGCTGTAATTAGCCTTTCTTTGTTCTTTTTTTTATGTTGTCTTCAAGTCGTCATATCGATGTATCAACGCTATTTTCAATGCTGACGTGTCGTCTTCCTCCTTCTTTACTTGTCACATATACAGTCTGTCTATGTCATCTCTGAGATGTAAGGCCTTATGGGTCGTCATTATTTTTGCTCTCGGGTCTATTTGTTGAAGTTCTTCCCTCATCTGCTTTAAGAATGGTCCCGAGTATCTTACAAAGGAGACAGTCCAGGTGTTTATCCTTTTGATGAGGTTTCTGCGACATAGTTTGATTTCACGTAGTTTTCTCGTTCTCCTGAGATACACTTTTAATTTTTTTCTTTCATCTCCGCTTGTTTAATGGTGTTCGCTTCCAATATTCCAAGGCACTTGTAAGTTTCCTTTCCTCCGAGCGTTCTGATTTTTTCTTGATTTGGCAGTTCTGTTCGTTCCCATCATTTGTCGTTTTTCGCTTCTCATTATTAGCATGGTACATTTTTCTATGCCATATTCCATCCCTATATCGCCACTATATACCCTCACTGCCTGTATTAGGGTTCCCAATTCTTTTTCATTTTTGGCAAACAGTCTGATGTCGTCCATGTACATTTAGGGATTGATCTTATCTTGCGATTTAGTAAGTTTGTATCCGCGTGCGCATTTCTTAAGTATGTGATTCAGTTACATCATCGCTATCATAAATAGTAATGATGAAAGCGCATCTCCATAGAAGATCATTCTCTAGACTTTCACCAAAGATAAATCATCTCCTCCTACTGTCAATTCCACTCTCCAGTTGTTTTTTTTTATGGTTTCCTTGGTGAATTTTTATGACTTCGTAAGATATCTTGTACATTTTGAGACAGTCTGTCATCAAACTTTGTGGACTAAATTTTTGTGTCTCGTTTTGCTCTCCTTACGGATGTGTTGATCAATGTGTTTTTAGATCTCTTGTTTGTCTTGTTCTCTTGTGATATCCTTTCAGTTCTTCGGAATCCGCACTTATTTGCGAATAGTAAATGTCTTCCCTAGTTTATACCGTTAGCATTTTCCACATAATCAATAGGCATGTTATGGCTCTGTTGTTGTCGGGAGTGGTTCCTTTATTGGTTTTCTTTTCTTTTTTCTTTTTTTAATCAGGGCGGCCTTTCCTTTGGTCATCCATTCCGGTATATTTGCTTCTTCGAAGTATTTATTCATTCCGATAGCCAATCTCTCATGGATTAAGAGAATTTTTAAAACCAAGAACCATCTATACCATCATGGCCTAGTTTTTTCCAATTTAGAACTTTTTAGGGTGTTGCTCTGAGTGAATGGAGGTGTATTTTCGCCTCGGATCTTTTTTCGAGTCCTTGTAGATCTTTTTTCTATGTTGTTTATCCATTTGGTGTTTTTGTTATGACCTCATCGTTCCTATATTTTGCACCAAGATTGTTTTACTTCCTTTGGATCCGGTTGTTATATTTTCGTGTATCCTCCTACTACTTACTGGTAGATTTTTTCGTTGTTTTAGAATATCCTATTTTGTCTGTATCTTTTTATCTTCGTCCTTTCGCCAGTATCTTCTGGTTTATTTCTTTGAGTTGTATCCCTTGTTTTTTTGGGGTTTTTTTTTTTTTGGTTGCTTTTCTCTTTTCGTCCCAGCATATTTAAGCGTTTATCCTTTTTCTTAACATGTTGTCGCAGATTTCTTATTTGAGCTTCTTGTCTAATTTTCCATCAAGGTCTTGAATTTCTGTTCGTATTCTTAAGGGGAACACCGATTTTTGCACAGATTAATTTCACTCCGGCATAGATTAATTCATTTAATTACATGATGTTGTTCGTTGAGAAATGTGCTAATAATTTGTATATTTCTTTTTCAATTTCTGTCTTGACTGTTTTCCAGTCTTGGTTCCTAAGAGATGGTTAAGCGGTTTTCTATTCAGACAACATTTTATAGTCACTATATTCATTTTTTCTTTTTGTGTTACAGTTTTTCCTGTGGTATTTGAGTGTGTAGTGTTTCGATTATTATTACTTTGCGTTTCAATTCGGTTAGAGGGTTCTTGTTTTTCAGTATTTAGGGTCTCGAATCTTATATTAGGGTCATGTTCACATGATTCCCTATTTATTTCTTTGTGTATTTCTCATATCTTAACGTCAGAAAACCAGCCTTTCTTTATTATCGTCCTAGATTGTTCAGCAAGTCTTTAGCTTGTTGTCTTAAATCTATTGCATTTTTTCCAGATTTCTATCATTCATTTTCTATACCCTCCTTGAGTAGGGTAGCCCTAACATAACAGTAAAGTGCAAACTTGTTCTTTTCCCTTATCCATTGTCTCCGTTGGTGTCACTGATTTGAGTGGTTGCTTAATTCATTGTTTGCATACCTGAAAAAAGAACAGCTAACATTCGCAGTATGCCTACTGTGTCCCTCATGTTAGCTATTAACCTGTTGTCTAGGTCCTACGTTGAATTACATTTTGGTTTTTCTTTTTTTCATGGTAAGAATATTGTGGCTATACCCGATTCAAAAGTTTTTTTATCTGCGTAACTGTCACAAATATCACTAAGCACACTTATAGTAAGAGAAGTATGAAGCAGGTCCCAAAAAACTTTGGTTGTGGATTTCTCAAGGTTTAACTTAAAGTCCCGAGTGAACTTTTTTTTTATCTCAGTCTGCCTGCTTTATTTGCCGATAACTCTTATTTTGTACTTTAATCACTGAACTATTTAATCACATTCTTGAATTATGATGTTGACTCTGCTCTTTAAGAATTAATATGTGTCTTCATTTGATTGATAAGAAGTTTCTATTAAAAGTTTAGTCACATGATCACAAAGATTATTTCATCGTTCTATTTTAACTGTTCCTACCTTATGCCTTTTCCCTCTCTATTACCAATTTAAATTATTCTCCTTTTCTATTAAATTCATTAGGACTATCCTTTTATATACAGAAACAAACTCAAAGAAAATAAATTATTTAAAGACAAAACATACAATTTTTTTTATATTAGTGTAAGAGAAATACCAAGTTTCGATTTACCTTTTCATTCAAAGTTATCGCAAAAGATATTTCAGTCTTTTGACCTTTTCTTCCCATATTTATGTCTGTCTTCTAAAGGGAGGAATTCCTCTCTGATTGTATTATTATTATTATTATTAACATTATTTCTTGGGAGATTTTCGCATCAGCGTTAGCTGATGGTCTTTCACTGGAATCTGAGTGACAGCAAGTCCCCTCAAGTCTCCAGGACTCTTCTCAGTATTCAGGCTAACCTCAACGCTGCTGTAGTTTGGAAGGTCTCCACTCGCCCTCCGAATTCCAACTCCACTAGTCTTTTTACAAAGCCTTTGGGGATCGTTCCAAGTGCACCAATTACAATTAGTATTACCGTCAACGTCATGTTCTATAGCTTTTTTTCTTTTATGGCAAGATCTATGTATTTGTCTCTTTTTTCGTTTTCTTTGATGTTCACTCTATGGTCGGCTATTACAGTAAAGACCACTATTCAGCAGATTCTCTTCATTTTATTCATTTATTTATTTTTATTTATTTATTTGTTAACTATCACTAGTCTGGTCTTTTAGCCGAGATTAAGTGATCTGTTTGTATCATAAAATCCCAGAAAGGTTTCTGCGTCTCATCCTCCGGGACAGATTCCGGTTTTTGCATATACCATCTAGCAGTATGGTTAAATTTAGATTTCTTGCACAATTTCCAGTGGATCATCTTCTCCATCGACTCATGTCTTCTACTCTTTTTATCCTAGTTTTGCTGAATTCGCTTATTACGTAATTTATCGTGTCGTCTCAATCACATAACCTACACTTGCTATTCTGTTGCCTCTCATCAATTTTCGCTTTAATATAATTCGTCCGTATGGCGTTGTTTTGTGCTTCTGTTAGAATAGATTCAGTTTCACTTTTAAAGTTTCCTTTCCGTGGCCATGTTCGAGTCTTTTCGTGTGAAATTTCGCTTGTTTATCACTTGAAATATCCATTTAAAAAGTATCATGCGTCAGCCCGGAGGGTTAGGATTATTATTATCATTATTTACTCCTTGAAAGTTTTTCACATCGTTGTTATCTGATGATCTTTCACATGACATTGAGTGACAGCAAGTCTCATCAAGTCTCCAGGACTCTTCTCAGTATTCTGGTCGTTCTCAAAAATGCTGTAGTTTGGATGGTTCCCACTAGTCCTCCAACTTCCAAGTCCTCCAATCCCGTTAATAGCCCTTTAGTTACTGTACCGAATGCACCAATCACGATTGGTATAACCGTCACCTTCATGTTCCATAGTTTTTTTCAATTCCCTAGCCAGGTCGAAGTACTTATCCTTCTTTTCACTTTCTTTCAGTTTTATTCGGTGCGAAGCCGGTACAGCAAAGTCTACAATTTTGCAAGTTCTCTTTTTTGTTGTTGATTACTTTAAGGTCTAGTCGTCTGGCCGAGATTAGGTGGTCTGTTTGTATGTAAAAGTCCCATAGGAGTTTGTTTGTGTCATACTCCAGGACAGCTGCTGGGTTGTGCACATACCATTTGCTCGTAGTGTCAAATTTAAATTTCTTGCACATCTCCTTATGGATCACCTTGTCCACCCAGTCATGTCTAGTCTTATACTCCTTCTGTGCTAATTTACTGCATTCGCTTATTATGTGATTGATCGTTTCGTCTCAATCACCACATAACCTACATTTGTTATTTTGCTGCGTCTTATCTTTTCTCGCTTTGATATGATTGGTTCTTGTGGTGTTGTCTTATGCTGCTATTAGGAGAGATTCATTGATGTGGTCTTTCCTTTGGTCATACATTCAAGTACTTTTGCTCCTTGTAAGCATCTGTTCATTTCTAGTGCTAGTGTGTCGTGAATGGAGGTGGAATTCTTGAACCAGAAACCATGTATTCCATCATGGCCTGGCGTTTTCCAGTTTGGTATTCTTTTAGTGTCGATTTGTGTAAATTTATGTGCTTTTCTGCTTTCAGGCCTTCTTCGAGCCCTTCTAATTCTTTAGTCGTATCCAGTCGACTTTTTTGTTATGTATTTTGGTTGACATATTTTTTTTCCAAAATCGTTCGGTTTCCTTTGAATCCGGTTGTTGGTTCGTTTTCGCGTCATCTCCTCCCAGTTGTTGGTAGAATTTTCTTTCGTTGTTTTGGAATGTCCTGTTTTGTCTGTATTGTTTTACCCTTTGTCGATATCTTTTTAATCTTCCTTCTTTCGCCAGTAATTTCTGGTTTATTTCCTCAAGTTGTACAGTTATTCTTTCTCATGTTGCTTTTCCTTTTTGTTCCAACATATTCCGACGTCTTTCTTTTGTTTCATCATTTGGCCTGTTTTCGTAGATTTTTTTATCTGCTTTCCAGTCGAATTTTCCATCCTGGTTTTGATTTTTTCTTCGTGCTTTTTGAGTGGATTCCAATTTCCTCAAAAACTAATTTCGCCCCTGCATAGATTAGTTCATTTAATTCGTTTATATTATTCGTTGATATATAAGGCAGTACTTGATTTATTTTGTTCGTTTCTGTCTTAACTGTTCTCTATTCTCTGTTTCTTAATGATGATAAAGTAGTCTTTTCGCGGTTCATAATTCTCTTTAAATTTTCCAGATTTACCTTTTCTTCTTGTGATAGTGTTTCTTGGTTGTACGTTGTTTGGTTGTGTGGCGTTTCCGTTTTCCAAAGTTGGCAGCTCATTTCTGGTATGCTGTTTTTATTTGACAACTCTTGATGTGTCTGGTACTATATCATTATCCTGTTTATTTATTTTCTGATGATGTATTTCTAGTATTTCAAGGTCAGAAAATCAATCCTTCTTTATTATTGTTATAACTTGGTCGGCAAGTCTTTGACTTGTTGTCTGAAAAATAGCATATTCTTGTCAGATCTCTCTCATTCTTTTTCTATATCCTCTTTGTGAAGGGTTTCTCTTAAAATAGCAGTGTAGTGCAAGTTAGTTGTCTTACCTAGTCCATGTTTTGCGTTTTGGTCTCTAGTTGTTGTGGTTCCTTAAGTCGTCATTCGTGTACCTGAAAAAAGAGCAGCCAACATTCGCAGGATGACAATTGGGTCTCTCATGTTGGCTATCAGGAGAGCACCTGCCGATTATGACACATAAGGTTGTTGCCTGGGTCTCACATTGTGTAATATTGTGATTCGACATTTTTATCAAGGGTGGTATATTGTGGTTATACCATACCAAGAGGTTGTTTATTATCTGCACGCCTGTGATCGAGAAAAGTCATGGTGACTGTTCGTGAACAGTGGGTCACGAAATGAAAATAAAATAAAAAGATTTTTTTAATGAAAAAACCCTAAGTTTTAAAGTCCGCTGTCCTACTATTTTTTACCTTACTTCTCGAACTAATGCCCTGAGCAAGTTTCAGATTTTACTGTATCACTTTTATGGTTTATATTTACCGTCTTATTTTTAGACTATTTCTAAAGAGGCTGGTTATATTGTACTAGATAAAAGGATTCTGATGACTTTCCGATTAAATTTTTTAGTTCCCTGGGAAGGTTCAAGTATTTGTTTCTCTTTTCGTTTTCTTTAATTTTCCTTTGGGGTCTGCCGAGACAGCATAATCCAATAATAGGGCAAGTTCGCTTTTTAAATTTTTTTTTTGTGGGAGGTGGGGGGTAATTACCACACGGGGTCTAGTTGTCTGGCCGAGATTAGATTATTTGTTTGAATATCAAAATCCCTGAGAATTTCACGAGTCTCATTTTCAAGGACGGATTCTGGTTTGAGCAAATACCATTTACTAGTATAGTCAAAATTCAATCTCTCGCACAATTCCCAGCAGATTATCTTTCTCCCTCACTCGTTCCTACTATATGATTAATCCGCTTTAATTCACCTGCTATATGATTAATTCACTTTAAATCACCTGCTATATCATTAATCGTTTCATCTCTTTCTCTGCATAACCAATATTTCCAATTCTGTTGCGTATTATCGATTTTCATTTTCATTTCATAATTATTTGTCAAAAGAATTTTCGTTTTTTTAGTCAACTGAAAGTTCATGGTAGCAGAGGAATATCCAAAGCTGTTGTTTAAATTTTTATATAGTTTTTCTTCTATGATCCAAGCTCTCTGGAAAGTTTTCAAATGTTAATGGTCATTTTCTCCTTACTTTGTGTTTTAGAGTCTCATAATTGACAATGACTTGTCGTCCACTTCTGAACTTTATTTGAAAGAACAAATCACCACATTTAAACAATATTTCATCGTCCCAAAGAATTTTATGCATCTCATTTTGTAGGACGGATTCTGTTTGTGCGTAAACCTCTTGTTAGTAGAGCCAAAATTTAATCCCAGTTTTTGTTGCTTTTCTGTTTGTATTTCTCTGTTGCCATGGCTTTCACTGGCTGCTGTCATTTGTCTTTGCTCTTTTTATTGTATTCCTTGAGTCCTTATATTGGTGCATCTATGCAATCTTCATGCTGGTGAGCCCTCTTCCTTCTTCTTTCCTCACTCGTAGAGACTTTGTCATCTCTCAAGTGTAGGCATTGAGCATTATAATTCATTTCTTTCGTCTTTGCTCCATTTGCTTTAGTTCCTTCCTTGTCCCTTTTAAAAATAGTCAAGAATATCTTATGAGAAGTTTTCTTGTTTTTCTAACGTACTCTTTTCTTATTTTTTTTCTTTCATCTCTGTATATTTGATGGAGTCGTCTTTCAATATTCCCAAGTACTTGTATTTTTCCTTATTATTTGGTTGTTTATATCCCTATTTATATATTTATTTAGTTTTTTAGTTTGTTTATTGGATTTGTAAATAATAATAATGATAACAAATATTATTATTATTATTATCAATTTTGAGTCTTATTCTCCTTGATCATGTTTTTGGTGCGCATTATTCTTCGCTACTACAGAAATAACAACAAACGCCATCGTAAAAATAAGTGAGATGAGATAAAAAGATTAACGATTATACTAGATCAATTATTATTTCTGAAATCTCTTGCTTGTCATTCGTCGTTTCCGAACGCCTTCAAGGTGAACATAGCGTTCCTATTGACCAAAGAAAATGCTCTTCTGATCATTTTTTTTAAAAACTTATTAACTTGATTGTCAGTTTTGGCAAACAATCTGTGATATAAAAATCTTCCTGAACTTTTCTTCCAATATTTCATTAAATTTTGTGCCACTGTATATGAGAAAAGGTGAACAGACGAGTTGAGCGTTTCAGTCGATTTTTTTTATTAATTTTTATTAATTGGGGGTTTTAACACTTACAAAAAAGGCGTGCTCGTACCTGTTAAACACCACACGTCATATTTCATATTAATATCCCTGTTAAATACGATAAAAATTTTAATTTATATTTTTTAAGGTTGATTGGTCTGTCTAATTGATAAAAATTTGTGCAGTCTTTTCTTTTTTTTTTATTCCGTTAAAACAGCATGCAATATTTCTTTTATATGTCATTCTACACAATTATTTATTTTAATCGATGTAATATTTTACTCCCTTTTTTTCTTTTCAAGTCAAAAACTTTACTTTCTATTAAGTTTGAAATGGAAAAAATCTCCGAGCTTGTATGAATCTTAATTCTATCAACAAATCGTTTGTAACGTAAATAAAAAGAAAGAAAGAAAGAAGAAAATTCAATAAATTTTATTTGATGAAACAAGTTTGAACTGGAGATTATATTTTCCTTACAGAGTAAAAATAGCATTAATAAATTTTTATACATGGCATCATCATTATCATCATCATTAAATTGTGCTCGGATTCTATCTATCTGTCGATCCTCTGATGTTGCCCACTTATCGTCTTTTTATCGAAAATTTCGTCCATAATTAATTGATTTTTTTGTGAATTTCTAAAATCGCTGCTTTTTTGTTTTCATTTGAATTTTGTTAAACATTTGAGCTTAAGAGAGAAGGATAGACACAGAGAGACATCGAATGAAAGAGAGAGCGAGAGAGAAAGAAAAAGTTTGATAAAAATAAAACAAAAGGGAAGTAACTACGTTTAAGTTCAAATAACTCTTTAATTATTATCACTCTAATCATTTTTAAAGGGTCTTGGTTGGTTGTTTAGTTGGGTTTATGGCATATCAACCCTTGCTGGTTATTTAATGCCACATCCTGTTTATATATATATATATATATATAATTTGTAAAATAAATTGTCTATAGGTAGTATTTTAAACGAGCCATAGCTCATTTCCTTGAACGCATTTAAATGGTTTCAAGTATTTCTATCTTATACGAATAATTCGATTTAGTATTGTCACGTGATATCCCACTGGGAGGAGGAAGATTAATACTATCCTCCCGTTTTGAATTAATAGTATCTAGCCGTCAGAAAAGTGACCGTTAAGAGAGAATGTGGGTCACAGAGGTCGGGATGAGGACCAACAGATGTTTGTACCCAGTAACCGGACTTGGGTGGAATCTAGTAGCCCTAAGAAATCGGCTGACCAGGAAGGAGGAAGAGAGAAGCCAAATGATTGGCTGGGACCTCAAAACGGAAGTGGGGACCCCTTCCCCTCAGCGGAAATAGATAGTAAGAAAGATTAGTTTTTGAGCAGGGTTCGTAGCGGGCGGACGAACTTTAGCCATTTTACTCCGGGTGGAAGACAAAAGAATTACTGAGACACAAAGGACCCCAGGCTCTTCAAGCCAGTGTAAAAAAATAGAACAAAGTCTATTAGCCTGTGAAAGAAGAAAAGATTCTCCAGTGGAACCCCGTCAAAAAAATATAAGATAAGTAACTTTGGGGCCATTTTCCTTTATACCCAAATTTCGTTTACCACACTCTCTCTCTCTCAATTTGAAGAAAGATAAAAGTCAAGAAAAGACATTTATATTCGTGGACTGTCCAATTATTATATGTTTTGACACCTTGAAAGGTGTATATAACTGTAGTAAAGGAATTCATGTATTTTTATGTTACCATGTGGTCTATGTTGTTATTTCATGCTTCTTTTCAGCTTCTATTCGCCTTATGTTATCTTGCTTAGAATTGTCCTATTAATTCCTAAAATATCACACGGGAAACCGGAGTTGCCGACTGCTACAATATTAATATTATTACGATTAAGACCTATAGGCCTGTATTCTTCTGTTATCTAAGGGAAAGAAGTTTAGCAGCCTGGTGGGTGTGTGATAGTGTGAAATTTGGAACCCCTTTGCCAGCGGCGGTCAGTCTGGCTCTAAATTAATCCCTCACGTAATATGCCAGTTCTTATATGCCTGGGAGAAAAACTCTGAACGAGGACTTATTCCATAGGGGATCAAGTGCCAACCTGCCCCGTCTTCACACGTGCGAAAATAAAGTCCCGTTTTGGGAATTTTAGTCAATTTGCCGTCACAGTATTAATCATTTGTTTGCAAACAGTTAAACTGTTTACAGTATTCCAATCTAACACTAATACTTTTATTTGAACGCTTTTAAATGATTTCAGGTATTGCTATTTAACACTTATAATTCTATCCAGTATTACTCATTTGTTTGCACACAGTTAAATTGTTCCAAGTATTGAAGGGACCCTAACAGGTACTACTACTCTGGGTCAGGGTGTATCTGGGAGTAATGACAATGAAAGAGTAATCCACATTACCCAAAACTCCTGAAATGAAGTCTCACCATCAGATTTTTAGAATCATATCCAGGACACTCGTTGGGGCATTTTACCCCTCTTCAGAGATGCATAATGTAATCTACGGCCCCCAACCAACTAAACTGATATATATATAATCATATGTCCGTTGGTTGATTGTGTTTTAGGGCATATCAACTCTTGTAGGTTACTTAATTCTAGATTCTGTTTATACATACATATATCAAATATATATGATATGCAAACGAATAGGCTGATGACCGTATTTATATGTTACTGAAGACGCATATTATTTTATCAATTTTTTTTTACATTTTTTGCATTAATCTCTGCTTTAATTGTCTGCCAAATGTAATTAAAGTGTTATTTTTTAGCATAGACTCAAAGAAAATATTAGTTCTCTTCTCCTCAGCATCCTTACTTCTACCAAGTTGGCTGAACCCACCCCTACAATCCCCAAGCCCATGAAAATCTATGAATATTTCTCCGATTTCATCCACAGGAGGCCAACGAGAGATTGTTCTTGGACGACGACAATTTTTTTCTGCTACTAATCATCAGAAGAAATAATTCATAATTAACATTAATTCTATTTTATTCTTTGCTTCATATCGTTTCCTCTGTTCACGTTCAAATTAACTGGCAATTCATCTTTACTAATCGAGGATGGATTCTACATTTTAAAAAATGTAAAAAAAAACTCAACTACTTTTACAATTCTTTCATGAGAAAAAATTTGAATTAAAAATTTTAAAAAAATCGGGTAAATTCCGTCGTATCTTTTCAGCTTGGAATACAAGTTCTCAGATTTTCATAATCACATCTTAAATCATAAATAATAGTTTCTTTTTTTGTTTTAACTTCATGCTTGAAGAATAAACGTCATTATTTTAAATGTTAAAGTTCCCAAAAAACAGCAGATTCCTCAAGAAAAAGAAGCATTCTCCTTATCAAGAATTGCTTTTCTTCCTTACTTGATTTTATTACTTATTAGTTTTATATTTTTATATTTTTTTTTTACCGCAGAAAAACAATTAAAAAATATCCGATGCTAGAAACAAGTCGGAATGTAAGTTATGACTAATCCTCATCGTTAGTTTTGCTTCGAATTTTTGAAATAAACTCGGTAATCTTTTTAAAATAAATTTTCGAGTTATAGTTACTAAAAATTCATTTATTTGTTTTACTATTTTTCTATAGTCTGAAAATTGATACGAATAGCCTGAAATTTTTAGTAATTATAGTTTGCAATTTTTTTAATACTGATTTTCCTTAATTTTCTGATAGTTTTAAGTAATATACCTTTAATCAAAAACAGATTTTTTTGAAAAAAAGTATTTTTCTAAAAATATACTCTCAGTAAAAAATAAAAGAAAAATAAACTCATACATTCACGAAAAATTCATAAATTCTAAAAATAGACTTAAGTCAGAATAACTGACACCAGACCATGATTAAAAAAATTCCACCATTAACGGACACACTCCCTACCTTCTTAGGGATAGGAACTAACCAATAAAATTAAAGAAAACCAAATTTACCTTCGCAACAACTTAGAATAAGAGGGATGTATAGAAAAAGACCGATAGTTTGAAATTATTCACCAGTACGATTGTGATTATTGATATCAACAATCCACTCCTTGGATTAGATTTCCTTAATAAGTTTGGTCAGATAATAGACTACAGAAACAATACCATTTACGACAACCTGACAATTAAGAAAAGGACCTTAGAATTATCTAAATCTCAGGTGATTTTGGTCATTAATCAAATGAACGTTAATTAATAATTTCCCTGGCCTATTTTCACAAAACACAGCAACACGGATAAAGAATACTGCTGCGTCAACCATAAGATTGACACTGGAAACCCAACGCCAGCCTGCTTTCTGTCGAAAAATATAATACAACATGAGCCAAATTTAAAACACTACGAAACGACAGTTATCTCCCCTTCTAAAATGAGTGGTCAAGTAGTGAAATAAAGCGAAGAATACTATTGTTATGGTGACTATCGCTCACGAAGTAGCATAACTAGATGTGACCGATTCCCTAAAGTAAACATCAACTTAATTTCAGCTTACCACATCAACTCCTTTTCTGTGAAAAGATACATCTGGATGATATTGCAAAACTTCTGTAATAATCCCATTTGGACTTAACGAATATAACAATATGACGTAGGGATTTTTTTAATTAACCGACAACATTCCAAAGCTACATGGACAAGATTTTCAGATTCTGAGCTTTTGTTTATATCGACATTTTGATTTTCAGCAATAATGAGATTTCTCATAAAATAGTCATTGACACTGTTGTTAGAATTTTATATAAAAACAATTTTAAATCACAAAATATGTTTTTAATGTGACTTCCTTAAATTTCTTGTGTTTTCAGATTTGTTCAGATGGCATTAAACTCACAAATAATTTGACAGAAGAATTAAAATCCTTCCTTTACTCTAATGACTAATTAGAGTTATGCAAATTCTTTGATATTGTGAGATTTTGTTCTTTTTTTTTTTTTTTTTTTTGTGATCAGACACTCAAAGAGTGCACAGGATAGCCTCGTCAGTGATGTTCTTGGGTTCCTTACAAGTTTCGGGTATTCCAATATCATAATTACTCTCCCAACCGACCCTACCGAAACTATTAATCCGGCAGGCGATCCTGCGGTAAAAACTTCGCCAAGGACGCAAGACGGCAGAGCACACACCCGACAAAGTTAAAATTCTAAAAGTTAATTTTACACGCAGAGTGGGGGACATTCGCCGGCTTTGACGAAGTAAATCGGCTTTGCCTCCTGCTTGAAGTTGCTCGCGTGGATTGCAGCGTCCACTCTATCGGTTACCATCCTAAGTACCTGGTCATATCTCCAACGGTACTTCCCATCACCTAGTGCCTTAGGACAGGCACTCATAATGCGTCTTAGTGTGCCTTTTCCGACACAGAGAGAACACGATGGTATTCCGCTCTTCCCCTCAGTAAATAAGTTCGCTGGACTCGAGAGTACGTCATATACTGATTGCACTAGAAATTTTAACCGACTAGCGTCGGCGAGCCAAATATCTAACCAGCTTATTCTCTTCTTCATAAAGTTCTTCCATCGCGTCCATGCACCCTGCCGTGAGAGTCCTACCATCTTGCCTCTTCTTTTTTCCTCAACGCTCGCACGAACCTCTTCCTTGATTAGATTCCGTCTCCGCTTCCCCTTGGCTTTGTGAACTTGGATATTAGGGAAGTGGCCCAGGCCAGCTCGACCTATTGCCACCGTTCCCACGAGAGCCTTTTGCCTTAATCGCGCCTCGGCCAGCCCCGGTTCTTTCCTTGCATTCCATTTCCTTCCAGTGCGAAGTTCGACGTCAGCTGCCCCAAATTTTGGATCTTTAGAGTATCTATACATCATTACTTCTCTTGTTCATGAAACTACAAATTCCTCCACTAAGCCTTTAAAGGGGAGTTGCAGTGCATTTGAGGTGCCATATAACGCGGCACTACGAAATCTTCTAGGAAGCCCTAGCCATCTTCGGTGGTAGCTGTTAATCTTCTTTACCATGGCTTCCACTATTATCATTGGGGAGTCATAAACAAATAACGGCCAAAGAATCCTGGGGAGTACCGCATGCTGACATACCCACGCTTTGAAACGACCCAGGAGACTGGATTTGTCCACTTTGGCCAGCCATAACTCCAGGTCACCTACCGCGGCTTAGACAGCATTGGTGTCTCTCAATGTACAGTTGAAAATCTTTCCTAGGCTCTATACAAAGCACTTCGACAAGATGGGTATCGTTGTTCCCGATAGTGAAAAATGGAAGTTATCCGCCGTTCTCCCTTTCTTCATGACGAATGACCGCGATTTAGCAGGCTTGAACTTCATCCTCGCCCACGCTATCAGTTTTTCAAGGCTGCATAGGATCCACCTGCTCCTCATAACTGATGTAGTTGTAACAGCAGGGTCGTCCATGTATGCTCTGATCAGAGACTGGCGCACTCCTGTCTTCATCATTGGTCCTCTACACTCTATTTCAGCCGATTTCACAATCATATTTATGACCAGGGTGAAGAGGGTCGCTGAGGTCTTGTCGGACTTAACCGGAAATTAATACCCAAATTTTTAGAAATAGTTTTACTTTTATCTGAGAGAATGTGACTGCATCATAAAGATTCGTTTCTATAAATGGCTCTGAAAAACTAGCCTTCCATTCTGTGATTAAGGAACTCTGCAATGCAATCACATTAGCCCAGCCTCAACCTAACTTTATAAATTATCAGTTAGTCAACGACAGTTGTAACTATACTGTAGGTGCTCCATTACACCACATTGTGGAGGGAAATCCAATACTACGTAGTCGGATTTTTCTCAAAAAAATTAATTCAAAAACAAACCAGATATTTTATTTTTGAGCGGTAACTTTTAGCTGCTTATTTGTCAGTGCTACACTTCTGTAACCTCTTAGAAGGACACCAAGTATTTCTTTTAACGAACTATAAGCCATTATGTGGTGTAAACCCCGCCAAATTAAATAGACAACAGCAACAATTAACTATCCTTACAGAATTCATTTCAGATACTGAACATGTAAAGGATATCAGAATATTCTTACTGGGTGTTCATCCCGATCAACACTAGTACAAAAAGGTGCTTTGCGATTTACCTGCATTTGCTGAAGCACAGGCACTGACAGTGAAATTCAATCCTTTCAAGACTTAAAATTCACACTAACTGGGGATAACCTGTTTGTATTGTATGATACATCTACATCCTACCCCAAACCTTTTGTTTCGCCTAAGTTACGCAAATCTGTTTTCAATAGCATCCATTTCATACCTGATATTAAATTATCTATTAAGATAATTAAATCTAGATATTGATGGCTAAACATGGATAAAACTATAAAAGACTTTGCACATCCTGCACATCCTGCCAACTAGCAAAAGTCTATAAGCACTCAAAATCACCAATACGAACATTAAAAATACTATCTGCAGGATTTCCCACTTTGATATAGTAGGACCATTCCCACTATCAAGTAACCCTTATTTGAACTGATACAGATATTTTCTCGCATGAATTATTTGCATAAGCCATTGGATAGAAACGTAAACTATAAGCGAGATCACTGCATGTAATATGGCTGAGGCCTTTGTAAACGCGTGGATTACATAATGGAGTGTCCCTCTGCAAGTTATAAGAGACAGTGGGAAACAATTCGAAAACTAGTTGTTTGCTAAATTACCAAAACCACGAAAAGTCCTAGCATTCAGTCCTTCCAATAGTACTTTTCAAGTTTCGTAGTGTACCCAACAGCTTTTATTTTATGCTGTCACGGGCACTCAAATTTTACCACGACAACTACTAATAGACAATACAAACGAGGGGACTGTAACTGAAAATTTCGCAAGAGATCTACATAAATCTGTGTTATATTTTGATCTTAGAGACTTCTCTGAAATACTCAACAATTCCCAAATATCTTGCTTTCCTGGCAAGGTTCGAACTTGTGATAAAGTTTGGATTAGTGTAGATCATGTTCGAAGGTCATAAGAAGCACTTTGTTTAGGTCCCTATCCAGTCCTATAGTGAACATCAAAATATTTTCTGAGGGAGACAAGCAATTATTTCAATACTCAAGTCTCTGTGGACAGGTTAAAACCGTTCATAGAAGTACAAAATTAAAAAGCAGAAAAAAAACTGGAGAAGAAAAGATAGATTAGAATAAAACCCATAGTCGTTAAACGCAAGAAGTAGTTGCGAAAATTGGACAAGAAGATTCTCCCGTAATTACCACAAAATCATATTCAGGTTGAACAGTTTCCTGGTAAAGACATAACGATTACTTTTATTTGTAGCACACTCCGGTCTTGAGGGGAACTACTGTAATGGTTTTAAGTAATATAGTTTTAAACAAAAACAAATTTTAAAAATCTTTTTCTAAGAATCAGTAAAATAAAATAAAAAGATTTCATAAATTCTAAAAATGCGCCTTAATCAGATGCTAGACCATGATTAAAAAATTCCACAGTTAACGCCCCATCCACTGAATCCTTGAGGATAGGCACTAACCAATAAAATTAGAGAAACAAAATTTAACTTCAGCAACAACTTAGAATGAGAGGGATGAATATAAAAAGACGAATAGATTGAAGTGAACCTGAAGAAAGAGAGAAAAGAGGAAGTACAGACATAAAAAAGAACTTATCCGACTAATAAGCCCCAAAGTATTTAGAAGTAAAAGACACAAGCTCAACTAAAAGAAAAAAAAGACAAAATATTCGAGTAATTCCATTTTCTTTCCTTACGAGTACCTATACCCTCAAAGAACTGTTACGGAAAGTTGCTTCCGCCACTAAAATAATCACAACTAAGGACTCTCTCTCTCTCTCTCTCTCTCTCTCTCTCTCTCTCTCTCTCTCTCTCTCTCTCTCTCTTATTTGTTTCCAGGAATTTTGTATTCCTATTACTTCTTGTTTGTTGAAGTTCTTTCGTCCAATTCAAGTAACTATGAACCCCATCACACAATCTGCAGTTCTGTCTTTAGATATCAAGACCTTTATAAAGCAAATGAACACCTTTTTCCATTGAGACATCGACAACTTACCATATATATATATATATATATATATATAAAGTATCAAAAAGAATAAGGTTTTTTATGTATAAAATCATGTTTAAAGAAATCAAAGAGATTGCTCAACACTAGCCAGCAGAGCTGGATAAGACCTAAAACAAACGAAGAACGCTTATTCCTTCCTTGACTTTCGCATTTCAATAAACGTTATGCAATATTCATATATATACATATATATATATATATATATATATATATATATATATATATATATATATATATATATATATATATAAGTTGCATTAAAAATATCGAGACTGAAGATGTATTTACAAAGAGGCCGGTGAAGGGCAAATGAAACGTTAATTTTCTAGAAAATAATCCCTTTAGCATTTAACTCGCCTATTTCTGCGAGTCTTCCACATTTTGATGTGATAAAGTACCCCAATATTAGAGACTGCTGATAATTGGATAATATCGTGCTCCTTACTTAAAATGAACTTCTTCACATGCTATACAGATGGCGTTATAGGCAGGACAATGTTGCTGCGATAGCCAAGAGATCGAGGACGGGATTTAATGCAGTTTGGCAATAGAATGATTGTTCATGACAGAATGATCGAAGAATTCCTCGAGGTGGCCACTCTTATAGGTCTTTCGTAGGCAAAAGTAACCAGGGTATACCAGGAATATGTGAATTCCGGAAAACTGCAGGCCGTCCCAAATGCTGCAAGGAGACCACCGACAATAGAAAAGTATGGTAACCAGCCAACAAATCAACCCAATTTTATTCTGATATCGCTGAACCCACAAGTCAGTTCACTCTACAGCGTACACATTACATTACACGGGTAATATTTCTCACACCATTACATCAGTGACAGCACCTCCCATATGTGAGAAAAACATTTTCATTGAACCATCTCCCATGATCAGAGAAGTCATTTTCCAGCTCAGCAGGGAAGACGATAGAGTTTGTGTTGAGAAGACTTTTAGTTATCTCTGTAAATTCAAATGTCCAGTTTTCTTAATATTCCGTCTATTTCAAAAACAAAGTAATTCCAATTAATTCACATATTTTCATTCCGACAAAACTTCCCGATTGCCACATTAAAATGTTTTTTGAGATTATTTTTAATCAACTTCCAGGTTGAATAGGATGAATTTTCAACAATTATTTTCACTTCTTTTTTATCTTTATCAATATGCACCTTGGTGATACTTAATGCTTTGATCAAGTCATAGATGCGTAAAAATCTTTTCATCAAAGTCTATGAATGAGCGTTAATTCTTTTTCATAATGTTTTAGTCTTAATCCTATTTTATTGGTTGCTTGTAAAACCTTTCTTAGTTCAACACATACGCTTCTAATAAGTTTTTTTTCTAATTTTACCAACATAAATTACGAATCTGCTGGCCGGTTTTCTTTGGAATTCTTCTTTCTGAGGGGGAACTCCAGTTCAGCTATGACGTTCATTTATCTCCTCGCTATGGGTTAAATAGTATCCCTACAATTCTTCTGCAATGATAGCTTTGGCATCAAATTATCCACGAAGGTTATATCAACCATTAAACAAAGAAACCGAAACCTTCTAAAGAATCTTTGAAAGTAACGATGGTTAGTTTTTGGCATTATCATTCATTTGTCTATCTTGAACTATTTTGCTGTCTATTTAACTTCGAAGTTTATACTTCGCTCAAGTTCTGGCGAGGCCTTTTTTTTTTTTTGTCAAGATATCCTTAGTTTAAACATTTTCAGATATTACACACACCAATACAGCTATCTCTCTCCACTTTCATTCTTTCGAAATCAAATCAAGATATTTTCAAGATCTTTTTGATGACTGAAATTTTAAATGTCGATAAAATTTGATATTTTTTAGAAAATATTTAGGAAAGTTTTTCCTAGAAAATTAACAAATTTAGACAAACTGGGAAGTGAGAAACTTTTCTAGATATATTTTTCCACGAAACTTTTCTAAAATAGACATTTAAAAAATTATTACATTCATTATTAAATAACTTCTGAAAAGGAAATTGATAAACGGTTAATGCAATTACAATGAAGATATTTAAAAAATTATTGTTAAAAACACTTCTGCTATTCATAAGAAAATTATGGGTTTTTGGGGGGGCGGGGTTAATACACGGAATAAGAAAACGATTTTGCCAGTATGAAGAAAATGAATGGAAACAAATTTTAGAATTATCTTTTCAAAAGTCAAAAATTTAAAATGATTTATCAAATTTTTCACAAATTTGTTTTTTACCAATTTATATTTATTAACAAAAGAAATAGAAAGTTATTTAACAAGATGAACCACTATTTTTATAGAGAATTTACTAAGATCCACTTCCAAGCAAAAATTACCAAATAAAATTTGTCAATTAATTATATTTTAGAGCCCATTTCTGATTATACTTACAGAAATATCGAACGTATTTCTTCAGATACTTATATATATATATATATATATATATATATATATATATAAGAAAAAATTTAAAAGTAAAGTGGGCGACCGTAGTCGAGGGCGAACCAAAGGCTCCCTTTTCAGAGTCTTTGGTATGATTCGACCAGGGATTGAACCTCGGTCTCCTGGGCCATAGGTGAACACACTAACCACTAGTTGAATGAGCCGATAAATAGAGAGACAGAGAGAGACAGAGAGAGTAAGTGAGGTTTGTGTGTGTGTGTGTATGTGTGCTTGTGTGTGTGTTTATATATATATTCATGCTTATATTTACTGCATTTAAAGGTACAATATCTACATAGAATTCTCCATCCGAGATATATATATATATATATATATATATATATATATATATATATATATATATATATATATATATATATATATATATATAACTCAATAAGTCAGAAATCTCGATTGTGTATTTTTTCATACATCATAACACTCTAACTCAGATACACTCCAAGAGAGACAACTCTCTTCAATTAGTTTTTGCGACTGTGAATTCTGTGGTGACTATTCGAGATCTTTACGCTAAACAAGATTAAAAATCTTATTATCGTATTGAGTGAGAATATTCTCAGTGCAAGGAGAATACATCAGATTCCGATTTTATCTCCAATATAGTTTAAAAGGATATTTTCCTCTGGTGTAGTTTCCGCAACATTTTAACAAATTAAAATTTATTGTAATGTTGAAGAAACAAATTTTATGCCAATTATGGAAAATATTTTTCATTTAGGAATCTGATATATGTGTGACAATGCATGAGCACATGCATGTACATGTTATTTGGTTAAATGGTCTCAAGTGTTACTATTTAACACCAATGATTTTGTTTATAACCAAGCATTTGTTAAATGGTTTCAGGTATAATAAATAATTAAATAGTTCTATTTAACTCCAACAGGTATCACCACTCCGGCTAGAGTGGACCTGGGAGTAATGACAATGAAGAGGTATTCCACATTCCCCCAAACTCCAGAAATGGAGTTTCATCATCAGATGGTTTAGTGTCCTACCAAGGATACTAGTTGTCGAGGATCGTACCACTCTGCAAAGGTTCTATCAACAGGGCAGTCATTTGTGTGCGTACATGTATCTCTCTCTCTCTCTCTCTCTCTCTCTCTCTCTCTCTCTCTATATATATATATATATATATATATATATATATATATATATATATATATATATGGAGGGGGCTGTTTGTGTGTGTGATGTTTATACGCACATGTACAAACAAGGGTTGAATCAGTAAAACTATATTAACTGTATTTTGATCTAAAATTTCCACTGAGTAATGTGCGATTTCTGTGATCTACAAAGTTTTTTGAAAAAGGATATTATGTTTAAAAATAAATATTCGTTGATTAAAACGAATGTTATTTTTATTATTGGTGTACCCGAGGGTTTTTGTGCCTGTTAGGTTACCATCAAATATCATCATTGTCTCTTGATTCGAATTATTACTCTACACCTTTTGATAATTGATATAAAAAGTTCGCATAAAATACTTTTGAAAGATTATTTGGTTTTTAAGCGAAAAGTTGAACAGGAACACGACATTTTGCCTTCCATTTTATTCTTTTTCTTGGAGAAACGAAAAACAAAACAACTCAAAATTTTCGTCTCTTATTTTTTTCATTATTATAAATTTGAATTCGCTCAATAAAAACGTGATGAAAATTCATCTTATTGTCACGAGGACTGCATAAGAAAAAGTAATGAGAAAGATTCTCTCTCTCTCTCTCTCTCTCTCTCTCTCTCTCTCTATATATATATATATATATATATATATATATATATATATATATATATATAATTTGTTGTGTCTATATATCTCTTCGTCTGTCACAATTTATCTATCAATTACTTCTTTGCTCGTTCTTTATCTTGCCACCGATATTTATTTGGAATATATTTTAAACCTGAACTTTTTTTTACAGTTCGTAATTTTCAGAAAGCTGTGAATTTTTTCCTTTACGGTTTTTTTCTTCGTAATTGGAAATTTGAGGATTAGCCAGAATTTTTAAAATTCAAAACTGATTTCTTTTTTTATGAATTCATAATGAATCATTCAAACAAAAAGCAAAAACTTTAGTTCACCCAAAATCATAAGAAAGTTTCAATTTTGTGCACACACAACCGAAAAATAAAAATAAAAAACTCTGTAATTATCTCCCTTAGACTATCATTGTTTATTTGTTATTTATCTATTTGGTCACAATGTCTATGACCATGAATCTGTTCCCCGGATTGTATTAAAATGGATATGTGTTATAAAAAGTAAATGAACTGGGGGGGTCTAAAAACACTTGAAAAAAAAAAGATTTTGTGTCATATTTGGCATTTTGTGTCTCTGTGCAAAATAAATCATCTAAATGACGTTCTTTTGTCGCCTCAATTACGTTCTTTTGATTTAAAATGCATTTTCTGCACTGAAAAATGTAAATAAATTTAAGAAGGAATATTAATTTCCAAACAAACTTTGGAGTCTATTGAATAAGATTTTTTTATAACAGAATTTTTTGCGTTAATTTGTTTGTTTGTTTGTTTGTTTGTTTGTTTGTTTGAGTATTCTATTCTCATTTGATTTACTGCAGAGAATGTTATTGAGGTATTACCAATTTCTGGGAACGAATGCCTGAAATAAATAAAAGAACATAAAAGAAAGAAAGAAATGGAAAAATAAAAATAAACATTGCGATAAAGGAGAAAAAATATTACGACTGATTGTTGATTGGATTTTGTCTCTCCAAAATAAAAGAATGCGTAAATTCAACGTCAAATATTATTATTAGTGATGAAAGAAAGAAAGAAAGAAAGAAAGAAAGAATATACATATATATATATATATATATATATATATATATATATATATATATATATATATATATATATATATATATAAACTTATCTGAGTCAAGCGTTGGTCCAATGTTGGTAAGAAGATTGTATTGCAACAGACTGTCTGCCAGATTTACGTCAACTGTTAAAATACTGACGTTCAACATTTGTGATTCATGTTCGTCGGAAATGCACAAAAGATTCAGCCACCAAGTAGACTATCTCAGTATAGTGATAAATATATTTTCAAAATCTTGCTTAGTCTAATACACGGCCAAGAGCCTTGAAATATTTGACATTGTCCGATGTTTCGGTAAGGGACATGGCATAAACACCGAACACCTTATTGTCTAATAGAATGCATTAATATTGCGTTTTCGCCTTATCCAACATAAGTGTGTGTGTGTGTGTGTGTGTGTGTGTGTGTGTGTGTGTGTGTGTGTGTGTGTGTGTGTGTGTGTGTGTGTGTGTGTGTGTGTGTGTGTGTGTGTGTGTGTGTGTGTGTGTGTGTGTGTGTGTGTGTGTGTGTGTGTGATGGATTAGAAACCAAATTTATCTGATTATTCAATCTACTAAAGAAATCATAAAAATTATAAGAAAACATTTAGCTGAACTTCGTCATGATCTAAATGTCGGGTTATATTTTTTCCCACTTCACTTCTCCAAGTTTTATCGTTTTCAACTTTTCATACAAATGTCGTATTGGATTGTTTTGATTGAATAAAAGATTAAATTTCTTCAGTTTAACATATAGAAAAATGTTAAAAACTATTGGAAAATTCATGACAAATTCAAAATTGTTCACGTAAATTATTCAAAGAAATACATTCTAATACATATACAGTTATGTATGTGAGTGTTTTTGCTAGTATGCAAGTGTGTGTAAGTGTATGAGTGTGTTTACACGTATGTGGATATGTGTGTGTGCTTCCTTATTTCTGTCTGTACTTGTTTAGCCATATATATATATGTGTGTGTGTGTGTGTGTGTGTGTGTGTGTGTGTGTGTGTGTGTGTGTGTGTGTGTGTGTGTGTGTGTGTGTGTGTGTTTAGCTCTATATGTGTGTTTCTTTATCCCTTTGTGTATCTGTGTATGCAGGCTAAGTTGGAATTCTTGCATTCAAGCTGCAGATGACACTTATTACTAATCTAAACTCATTAACTCGAACAACTGCATTATTTAGGGACTTTTGCCAGAAAAAAGGAAATTTAGTGAAGTCAAGCAGCTCTACAAGATGGACAATTTGGGAGGCAAAGAACAAGAAGGGATCAGAAATATAAATGCTGTCCATACAAATATATGTAGATGTGATGCAGGGTCAATTTTTAAACTGTGTTAAGATAGTTTGATTTCAGTTTTCCCTCTCTTAAACTGCTTGCCTAACCAACACTAAAGAATCCCGTTTTCCCTTCCTATGGGGATAGAAAAGATGGATTCGTGCCTTTTTTTAAGAGTATTAGCGTAAAATGAAATGTAAACAACCTCCTCGCCGATTCCAATTCCGACGACACTTACCGTTATGCAAAGCACGTTTCTATGCGCCTGTGTGTAAGTGTATGGAGTGTGTGTGTGTGTGCACACGCTAATTAGATTTAATTTCTTTTTAGTGTGTTTATGAATAGGTTGCAGGTTTCTTTATCTAGAACACTGACATGAAACATTTGCTGTTTTTCAAAGACTTTTTGATCATTGAGGTTTTTAACTAAATCAAATCTTTTCATACTAAAATCAGTTTACGTTGAATTCAAAGATACACCTATTGCTTAATCTAACGTCATTCCAATACCAGCAAAATCAAGAGAAATTTACATTTAAATCCTGATGATGAATAAAAAAAATAACAACACGCAAATGAAATTAAGATTTTCATCGGATTCTTCTTAGTCTTTTTATTTATTTATTTATTTATTTATTTATTCTAAACATTATGTGGATGAGTATCTTTGTTTTGGTATTATTACAACATTTTAGTCAGTCCATTCTCTAACCTTTCTTAGATTTTTGTCGTAGGCGGAACTTACTTTGAAATAGTCTTAATATTTTTAACAACAATGACGTTTTGCAATAAATTTTTCATGCTTTCAATGCTGTGGTGTTTCTTCGATCTTTTTAAAATTATCAAAAAAAAATTTTTTATACATCTGTATAAAAAAATTTGTTGATTGGCACATTTTACAGAAGAGGAAAAAAGAGTATGTTATTAGTCTACTTAATTCATGGAATAATTTTATCGTGGAAATTCTGACGGCACCCATCCTCAAAATATTTTTTTTCGTTAATACATCCTTATGTTACTAAAATGGTTAATTTTCAAAACCTCCCTGAATCGAAGTCCGTCTGTAGAAATGAATCTCGCAAACTGTTACCATTCACTAAAATCATGAATTTCTTGTTAGCAATTGCCTAAAAAAAAGAAAATACCTAAACTCCTAAGATCATTCCCTTTCCAAAACATTCGATTATTGGAGCCGTAACAAGTCGCCTCAGTTGATTGACTTCTGATTTTTGTGCTGGCTTTTTGCAAGCAACAAATAAACACGGTCGTTTACAATGGTTGGACAGAAAAAGCAGAAACTGATTATTTTTCGCATGTTTCAAAACGACACGTGATAACAGTTTTATTTGAAATTATTTACAGAGTCACTTTTACGTGCCCCGTGATTGGCTGAAAAATAACCGCTATCAGCACATCTGCCGTACCACCCCATGTACGTGCTTCTTCAAACTAACATCCCTTTTTTTCCTTTGACGCCAACGATGTAACACGGAATCTTGACAGCTGACGAAACAGGCTACGAGTCCAAATAGCGAGTTACATACGAGGACAATCATCCCATGAGAGACTCTACGCACATGGGGACCCAAAACTCTCCTTCTTCATGCCTTTAAATTTGTAGTGATCATCCACCAAAACTAAATGGAACTGAAGGAACTGTTACCAAGACGAATGCTATAGTTAAGTCTGCACAGAACACCTCTTTTTGCAATTCTTCTTCTTTTCTTCTTTTTCTTTATCTTTCTCTAAATATAAACCCTTTTTTCAACCTAATTGTTATCTTGTTCCTTTTCTCTTGTCACGTGTCGTGCTACCATAAGCCTTATTTTTCCTTACATTGCAGATGTTGAATTTGTCTTATTCTCAACGGGTAAAATCCCAACACTGCAAAAAAGTTATTCTTCGTTCGCATTTTAGTGGGAAGGTAACTTTTGTAATATATAAAAAAAAGGAAATTTTTATCAAGGCATTTACGTGACTGGCTTGAGAAAGGATATATATATATATATATATATATATATATATATATATATATATATATATATATATATATATAAATTGGTATCTAAGGACTTTATTAGCATTAATTTTCGTCAGTTTGTTTTCTTTTAGTTCTGTTCCTCGTAATTTTATTTGTGCTTTACATAGACTTTTCTCATGATTTTACCGGCCCGTTAGCTTTCTATTAATAGCCTTTTTATTATATCAAAATTACGACAGTCATTTTAAGTGTATCGTATATGAACACTAACAAAACAAATGGTTTTGATTGCTTTCCGTAGTATAATGACTGACTTTAAAACTTTGAAATGAGTTAAATCCTTGTTATTTTCACGAGACTCCCTTAAGAGAAAGATTACTACGCTGGATATCATGCTAATGGAGGACTCCCTAAACATTCTAATTTCCAAAAGCAGCAAGATTTTATTAATAAATGGATGGCTGATATCGACCTAGCAAATTCTAAAATAAACGAAATTTGCGAAAAGGCAGATATCGATTTAGAAAATAGTTGTTTGCAAGAGTCAGAAATTTTGGAGTCTGAGTTTATCTTACAAGTATTCAAAAAGCTTTCCGAGATAGAAAGCTTTGTCTCAACTTTTCCTTCTCCTCCCATTTCGGAACCTATACAAAATGGCTCTACAGAACAACAACTGTATACACACAAGCCTAAGATTCAATGTACAAAATTTAGTGGTGAGGAAATTGGCAAATTAGAATTTTAAAATTTCCGGGCTCAATTTAGGAATTGTGTTACCTTGGTAGAATCCCCAAAAGTCAAGTTATCGCTTTTAAAAGTTTTTTTGACCGGCTACGCGTCTCAGCTGATTTCGAATCTTTCTCTCGAAAAGGAAAATTATGACATGGCTATTAATTTATTAAAAAAGAATTTTTTTAGATGTCCCTTTCATCATAGATGAAATATTCAAACAAATTCTGGACTAGAGTCCTAAGTTTGACCCAGACTTTGCCAATGTAAGGAAGTTTTTATCGGGGGTTAATGGTGACTTACTTGAGCTTAAATCATCGTTTGGCTCGGATTTTTTTTAAAGAGGACTCCCCTGGTTTTGAATTAATTAGCCATATAATTTTTTTCAAAATTGCTTACTTCTTTTCAAAAAGAATTAATTTGGAAGTTCGACAGTAATTATCCGAAAATTAACCAGATTCTTTATGGTTTAAGTCGCGACAGGGGAATTTTAATAAGAACCATAGATTTAAAAAAAATGTGCTTCTACACTTGAAAACCTTTCCACGAAGGCTAGTAAAACTGTTACCCACTGTAAACTTTGTTCCATAAACGGACATGTTATGGGTCAGTGTGCCAAATACTCTTCATTTGAATCTAGACGCTCGAGATGTAAAGAGCTTAACTTGCGCCTTCTTTGCGCAAGCGCTAACCATAAAGCTGGTTGTTTCCCTCGTCAAAAAAATAAGCTACCACGTACATGTAAATTCTGCAGTTCAAGAGGCCACAGTAGCCCTCTCTGCAAAAAGTCTTCTGATAATAAAGGCACTTCTGTTTCTACGCACGTGTGCACCAACACTGGCATACAAGGACAGCCATATATTTTGCCTATAGTTGCAATTACTGTTTCTAGGGGGAAATCTAAATTCAGACTGAACTGCCTTTTTGACATAGGGAGTCAAAGGACTTATTTCTGAAGTCAGGTGATAAAAAGATTGGGATGTGATAGGTCTTTCCTCACTCCGGTAGAATTCGATTTAAAAACCTCATTAGGGTCTAAAAAATACATTAAACCATGTCGTATTGGGTATTTGGGTAGATAAAGGTAGTTCCCTTGCCCTACCTGTTCTTATCGATGATGAGTTTGATATGAACTTCAGATTCGATGATTTCGAATCTGTTAAAAATAATTTAATTAACTTAAATTATAAACTGGCTTTTTTTGCACAAACAAAACGACGTTCGTGTTCATGGTCTTTTGTGGGGTGGATGCAATTCAGTTTATGAAAAATATCAAAATGGTGGACTGCATGAATGGCTTTGCTTGGGAGTTTCGTACAGGCATTTCTCCGTTTGTCAGCTGCCAACATTTTTAGTATAAAAACCAGATTAACTCTACAAAAGTTCAGGGAAATACTTCTCAGTCCAATCATCATGCCATAGTGTCTGAATATTCGATATGTTCAGACACAAGAGTTATTTTTGTCTTGAAACCCACAAAAAGCTACCCTGACCCCTTTGCTGAAATATTCGACGAGAGTCAAGTGGAAAGGAATTTAGAAAAAAATGTTCGATGTGGATTCACTGGGCATATCTCCAGAAGTCTGTCGGTGATTGTGATAAAAGGAAAATTAAAGAATTTGAAAACTCCATCAAATTCAAAGATAACACATCTCACATTAAGCTCCCTTGGCATGAGGACAAAATAAAGTCTCTGCCTTCCAAACACAGAATTGCCCTTTCAGTTTTAAACAAAATGATTAACAAACTTTAGCAACAAAAATTACTTAATAACTATATGGAGGTATTCCATCAGCTAGAGCGTGAAGGTATAATCGAACGTTTCGAGGTGGTGCCCCAAGATTTTATCAAGCATATCTGGATACCACATAGGCTAGTTTTCAAGACAGAAGAACAAACCACTACTAAGATTTGACCAGTGTTCAACTGGTCCCTAAAAGCTAATGGTAAAAAACACCTAAATGAAGATGCTTATCCTGGTAATGGGAGATATGCTAGAGTTACTGCTACTATTTAGAACTAATAAATATGTCATATTAGCAGATATACTTTAGGCTTTCCTAATGATTAAACTCAGATCTCTCGAGGACCGTAACAGGTTTTGTTTCTTTATGAAGGAAGGAAATAAATTGGTTCGTTTTAGGTATTCCACCATTATATTTGATTTTAATATCAGTCCCTTCCTTTTGAATTTTATAATAAAACACCACGCAAACAAGTTCCCCGTTGATAACTGTATTGATATGTTAAGAATATTTCTATGTAGATCTGACTAAAACTGGGAATTCTATTGATGTGTTATCAGATCTATTCACAAAGGCTAATAAGCGTATGGAAAAGGGAAATTTTAACCTTAGATCGTGAAATACGAATTGTAGAAAGCTTAAAAATTTGATGATAAAAGATAAAAAATTCGTAGAGTATGGATGTGAGATTGAAGAAGTTTTGGGATATAAATATTCCACTTTATAACACACACTTCAGATTTCTGGGTCCTCTATCGGCCAGTCGGTTAACGCTAAAAAAGGAATATTAACCTGAACAGCAACGTTTTTCGACACCCTGTCTTTGTGTTTACCTGTTACTATCCAAGGTAAAATGCTTTTAAGAGATTTGTGGTCTCAAAGGTTGGAGTTGGAT
>OY757905.1:1350109-1392609 GCA_963585895.1 Sepioteuthis lessoniana
TTCACTTTCATCGCCGAGTAAATTTAGGAGTACCTTACCGTAGAAAAGTTTATTCTATAATGTTCTATTTTCTAAATGGCTTGGTTACAAACAAAAGCAGAGATTTAATATTATAATTGCAAGATAGCAGGCTAGATAGAAAGATAGATTCGCATAAAAGTTAGCACTAATTATTTTACTATTAAATAAATTTGTTTTGAAAAATTTGTTTGAATATCTTAACGAAATATAATGCCGTTTGTATGGCTATCGTGTCTCAAGAGGAAGGCAAAATGAAATACACCACGATGGACATCCATTGAAACAGTTGCCAGTATAAAACGTATTTAAAGAATGCTTGTTCTTCATTTTGATAATCACCCACTAGTATCATGTTCCTTCTTCATGGATGACAAAGCCCGACTTCATATGGTACGTGCAGATATGAAATATCTGGAGTGCAATATCATTGACACTCTTTTGTAGCCGGCAAGAAACCCACATCTTAAACCTATAGAACATATGTGAGACATTGTGTTGCAAAGTTTTAGTTATGGTCCCCATCCCTCACCGCTCAAACACTTGCAGAACTTGCACCAGCACCCCAGAAAGGATGATGCAATATTCCCGAATGCATACAATTTGCTCGTGTAGTCAGTTTGATCCTCACGTGTGTTTTACTATTTGAGTTTTGTACCAGACTTTTATCATCCCAAATGCAAAGCATCGAGACAATAACAAAACCTTGAATCAACATTGAAAGTTTACCAGATATTTAATTGATGTGATCTGTCGAAAGGAAAAGTAGATGAGATAAAATGACAATCAATCATTTGTACTCAGTATAAAACAGTTACAAGATAATCCTAAAACAATCGATTATAGAAATGTCTTAAACAGATTAACAGAGGAAATCGATTACTAATCAATAATTACTTTATTCAGAATGCAAGTACTGAGCGTGTCCTTAGAGACAATAATAAAGATTAAGTTATTTTAAAAGAGTAAAGTAAACTGATTCTCATTGGCCTAGTGGATAGAGTGTTCGCCAATGGTCCGGGAGACCTGGGTTCAATTCCAGGTCGAGTCATACCAAAGACTTTAAAAATGGTACTTGATACCTCCTTGCTTAACACTCAGCAATATAAGGTACGTATCAAGGGTAAAGTGGAGCAATCCAGGGAAAGGAGTAGCGCCCTCCCCTACACCTCGGTGTTGTAGCTATCGAAAAGGGAGCCTTCGGGTCCCCCTCGACTACGGTCGCCAACTTTTACTTTCTTTTAAAAGAATTTAAATGTTTGTTTGTTTTTTCATATCTACAATACATACTATGTCAGAAGAAACATCAACAAAACTTTATACAGTAGGCCATGTCCAAGCTTTGTGGCTTCTATCCTTTAAGAATAAAAATTTATAAGAACCCAAATTTAACTCAGGTATTTTAACGAATAGAACAATAGTCCAAGTTAAAAACGTGGCAAGGGTAACCGGAGGTGAAAAGTTTTGGTAAACAGACCCAAACCAGGCCAGTTTACAAAAACTTTTTTGCGTTCCTCCATGATAACCGCATCAGAAAAATAAGGTTTAAAAAGGTTCGGCTGCAGGTTACCCTTACTATGTTTTCAACCTGGACTACAATGCCTAAAATAGATTACTCACTTCAATAAACAGTGGATTAAAAATAGCACAATCAAAATGACCAGTCGAATCTAACAAGCCTGAGACATTTCAATAAACAATATCCCATATTAATCAGTCAAATATTATCAATTGCCAACAAGATATCAAACTAGGATAGTTTACAGAGGAAGAACCCAACGTAGAACTGACAAAAATCAAAAGTAGAAAAGCTGAAGGACTCGATGAAATATCCCCAGTCGGATGGAAAACAAGGAAATTTGATGACCAACTTTTCCGTTTTTGAAACGTCGTTTATAAACAAAATACAGTAGAGAGATGGACAAAAGGCGGCATCCTTCCCTTCTCTAAGAAAGACAACCTCAAAATCACCAAAAACAACAGAGGCATAACTCTTACTTCAGTAGCTGCTAAGATATATAATGCTTTGCTTCTCAACCGTATCAAAGCTGAAATTATGAAAATTCTTAGGAAAAACGAGAACGGTTTTCGGGGAAATAGATCCACAACATTAGATTCTGACAATCCGTCGAAGGAGTTCGAGCAAAAAATATAGAGGTAACACAATTGTTTTTAAATTTCTGCAAGGCATATGATTACATGCATAGAGGGAAGATGGAGCATATCATCATCATCATGTTACGCTGCCAGCACGGATCTCACTAAACCTCTCTCGCCACCCTTCTCTATCGTCCATTGCTCCTGGGAGGTCTTCAAGGCTGTATACTGTATCGGCACAAAGCTGTTGTCTATAGTTTCTAGTTGGTCGTCTGGCCTTTGATCATCCATGTGAAGGGGTCCACAGGAGTATGTCACTTATGGGCTCGTCCTTACTTCTCCTGCAGTGTCCCACATGTCTGGTTCGTCTAACTTGGATAGTTTTGGTGATGGGTGGTCGGTGGCCGTATAGCTGCTGCTTTGTGGGGTGTTGCCCCCAGGACTTGTTCAATATTGTTTGCAAATGATACTTTATAAAAAGACATAAGTAATTGTTTACCCACCAGATGGCGACACTGACTTTTACGACAGTGTTGCAAGAATTTTGCAAGGAGATACATTCACACCATATTTGTTTATTATCTACTAGACTACGTACATTGAACATCGATAGACCTAATAAAAGAAAATTGTTTAACGCTAAAGAAAGGCAAAAACCTGGGGATATCTCGAAGAAACTATAACAGACGCAGACTATGCAGATGATAGAGTACTTCTTGCAAATACACCTACCCAAGCAGAATCCCTGCAGTATAGCCTGGAGCTGGCAGCAGAAGCCATTAGCTTCCACGTAAGCGCAA
This sequence comes from Sepioteuthis lessoniana, assembly GCA_963585895.1. Classification (NCBI taxonomy): domain Eukaryota; kingdom Metazoa; phylum Mollusca; class Cephalopoda; order Myopsida; family Loliginidae; genus Sepioteuthis; species Sepioteuthis lessoniana. The sequence continues at coordinate 1,353,025 of OY757905.1, forward strand.
ATAAAACAGAGTACATGTGTTTTAAACGAGAAGGAGCCATCTCTACTCTAAGTAGGGGGCCTCTAAAATTAGTTGACAAATTCATATACCTCGGCAGCAATATCTCATCAACTGAAAGTGATGTTCATTTACAACTAGCAAAATTGTGGACCGCAATCAATGGGTTATCGATCATATGGAAGTCTCATCCATCCGATAAAATATAACGGAATTTCTTCTAAGCAGTGGTGTGTCGATACTACTGAATGGATGCACTAGATGGATACTTACAAAACACATGGAGAAAAAGCTACATAGGAACTAAACAAGAATACTACGAACTATCTTAAACACATCCTGAAAGCAACACCCATTGAAACAGCGGTGGTGCGGCCACTCAAAAGCCATCCATGTAAAACGAACGTGGGACACTGCTGGAGAAGCAAGGACGAACTCAAAAGTAACATTCTTCAATGAACCCCTCTACATGGACTTGCGAATGTTGGCCGACCAGCAAGAACTTATTTACATTAGCTATGTGCAGACAAAGGATGTAGTTTAGAAGACTTGCTGACAGATAATAGGGACGGATGGAGAGAGAGAATCAGGGAAATCCCTTCTGTCAGCATGACTTGATGATGATAATATTAGCCATTTGTAACTTTGTATGAAGCAAATCACAGAGACTTCAGTAATTCAAATTTGGTTTGAAAAATAGTCAAATTTTGAAAAAATCAATTTAGATATCAAAACAAAATCTGAGTTAGAATTTTTTGTTCTTTTTTTGAGTTATTGCAGTTATTTGATATATAATAAAAATATCACCGTCTGAAGCTATTAGGTAAAACCAAATAATTACATTTTACTCCGATAAAAAGGTTTGAAATCATCAAAAATCGATCAACACCTATAATGGGTCAAATTACAAACACTTGTATGTTTTGAATCCTTTTAATATAGGGACCTTTCTTTTCAAAAAGTCTCGTGCATAAAGTAATAATTTTGAACATTTTATCCACTTTGAATGGTTCAATAATGATTTAGTCGACAATTCCAACCCATATCCTCATACTACCCCCTTCTTATTGCCTTCTTTAAACCATATGAACATCTGAATTGGATAAAATCCATCCAATATGATCATCAAATATCACTCGAGATTTTTCCATAAAAACTACTGAAGGAAAGTCAATTTCCTGCGTTTCTGGACCCAATCTTGACGCTTTAAAATATTTGCGTTAGTGAGTAGAGGTTTCATAGTAGATTTTTGGACAGATCTCAATTTACAGAGTATTGAAAACATTTTGTTCTTCTTGACTCCCATAATTCCAGCCTGTTCAATGATCTGGGCGCCGGTCAAAAGTGGTTGTTTTGCTATAACTCGATTATTTTTGGTTCATCTTAAGGACTCAAGTTATACTTTGAGTTCTCAACTCAGTTATATTTTCAACTGCCTTCTTTCTCGTTCAATGATCTCTGTAAAGTTGATTTGATATCCTCAAATTGGACATTCCTTTATTCTATAACTTGGTTAATTTCTGTTTTTCAGCAAATCCTTCCCTTTACCAATGTTTCAAAATATATTAGGGATAAAAAGAAAAAAAGGTTTTAAAGAGTTTTCTGTTGTCTTGATCTAATATTGGTTTAATCTGCATACTAACTTCAATCTAATTTCGTAAATTCTAAATATCTTAAAAACCATTAACAATAGCAGAAAATTTAGTTCAACATTTTACTAAGTATGGAAATGAACGAGTTTAAATTTGACAAATATCGGTTCAAAACATTTGGAGTCATTCAATTTGTATAACTTCTGACAGGCTATTTGTAAAACTTCCTTGTGCAACTGGAAAAGATAGAACTGTTTTAGCAAATGGCAATATTTTCTCTGAAAAATCAAACTAAATCTATGGATAATATCCCGTATCTATTTTTCTGCGGAGTTGTAATTTTGCATTCGATTTGATTTATTTCTTGAAATTGTCAGTTTTTGCTTCTTTTTTTTTTTTAAGAGAGACCATCGGCGTTCGAGCTTCGACGATCTCAATGTTATTCCATGCTGGGCGCGAAACATAACCGGAAATAATGTTGTCATCACAATTCTGGACGATGGTAAGTTGCATGCCTCTTTGACCTATTTGTCTTCTGGCACTTTTAATCGATCACTTAAGTGATCACTTTCTCTTCGGAAATTTGCATAAATCAACAGATAAAGTAATCCAATCACACGACTTACTTAAAAAAAAAAAAACTCTGCTGTCTTGCAATTCAAATTAGATAATGATTCTGTATTTTTTGCTTTCAGAAAAGAAATGAAGTCTGAATCGAAAGTTTCGTGAATGGATTTATTAATCGATAATTCAGGAAAATATTTTATGATGTAAGTTTGTCCGGACGAAGTAAAAAAAATGCATGCTTGTTTTTCCCTGTATGAGTGGTTTTATAAGATCTCGAATCATTGAGCCCGAGGTTTTTTGAATGATAGTTCATCAAAATGATTTTAATAGAATTAGAAACCACACTAGAAACATAGTTTTGCCATGTGTAGTGATATCAACCAATCACGTGCCGTCTTGTGTCGACAAGATTATATAAATAAGATGCAGGACCAAGTTTATTGCTTGAGGCGCTCCAGTAGGGGAATGCCGACGGGGCCAAGTATTGTCCGGTCCCACACATTAAAACTGCCTTGTGCTATATTTAATCATGGTTTGGTGCTGGGTAAATACCTTGAAGCAGGTTTACGTATCGACAACCGCTAAGCAACGACACGACCACATTGCCTCACCGATAAACCCTATAACGCAATGGGAAGAGTACCATCACCTAGAAACATGGACCAAGTGTTTTTAACACATGACATGTCCAAAAAAACTAAAAGGCGAAAGAAACACAGGAGAGGAAAACCTAATTATGGATTCATTCCTGATCTACGCTCAAATGTGAAGTCATAATGAAAATAACCGTCGTGGTCAACACAGGAGAATTAGAAGATATGGCATTCGAAGAAGTATCCCACGTAATAAAAAAAGAATTTGAGACCAAAGAAGAATTTGATCATTGTGGAGAGGACGAAATTCCTGTCCAAAATACAGTAACAGAGTAAAATTCTTGCCGCATATTCACAGATTGAAGCAGGCATCGAGATTTTCTGAATTCGAAAAAATTGGGACAAAAGAACTGACCATCGTGGAAGAACTGCAACAGTTAAGACTGATCGAAGGACTGTACGACGGAGCTTAAAAAATAAAATGCTGGAACTGTTACAAACACAGGACATGTTGTTTGACGCCTGTGTAGAATTGGTGCAGCAAACGGAACTTATTGACTACTTAAATACAACTCGAGAAAATGCTCGTGTGTTTCGAGTAAATAAACTCTCTGACTCTTTTCGGCAAAAATTGAGTTTATATTATTGTTTCTCTTATTTCCAATTGGGCATGTCTCATGAACGGGTTCTCCTTAATTAGACTTCAGTAATTAATTCCATTCACAGTTGCTCCCTGCTACCCCAACGGTGAATCTCTGTATTCACCACTCAAGGAGGGGTTCCTCCCACTTCAATGTGTCGACAGCTGTTTCCGTCTCTCTGCAGTGGGCAGCCCTCTCCTCCCGTGATCAACACGTCACGTCCAGCAAATTACCCCGTCATCCGATTAAAAAAAAATCAAAATTTTCAATTTCCCAGGGTCTGATATTTCCCATACAATGATGTCTGCACCCGGCCGATTGATCTCTTCTTGACCCTAGCTGTCCAGCTTATCCTTGTTTTCGCTAGCAGTCTTTTAGATGACAAAATAGATATTTTAGCTTTCTCTCTTTCCTTCTCTCTGGTTAGAAAACCAATTTCATATGTTTTGTATTTTCCTGGTTAGTCAAAAAATTAAACAATATTTCTCTCTTATTTTTCATTTTAACTCTATATTGTATCACACTTCAAAAAAAAAAAAAAAGAAAAGAAAAATACTGATTTTATTCTTCTAAAATCCATGTTGACCATTTTTTCTACTACTTAAATCATTGTCAGATTTCTCTCGCTCAGATCTCTGATCCTCACTCAATTCTATAATATTCGGACAGGTTTGGAGAAGTTGCAAGAAATTGAACCATTTTTCAAGTATCAGCAGGTTCAAAAATAAGACACACTCAGTGGAGCAGGTACCAAAGAAGGTCTTTTAATCGCGAAAAAAAAAAAAACCACCAGAAAGAAAATTCAAATAAATGACATTGTATTTGAGATTCAAGTTGATGCGGGAAGTGACTTTATCCTGATATCGAAAATCATGGTTTCAGGTCAAGAATATCAAGATTGAAAGAAACAACCCAAAAAAAACTTGAATCAATTGTAATGATTAAGAAAAGAAAGGAATCTATGAATAAAAAAAAATCGCTATTCAAAAACCTGTTTCTCTTCTGCATTAGTCTACATACAGTTTAAAGTAACTGCGCTTTTTAATGATGTCAGTAGTTGGTGTTCGAAAGTCAGAGTTTACATTACTGATTTTCCAGGAAGGTTAATATTCGCCACTTTGAAGACAGTGTCAAGAGAAACTGAATAACCATTTGTCTATAAAGATAAACAGAATGACTTTCTGTGTGCTTGCTTCTGTCTTTCTTTGACCATCCGTAACTCCTACAAGGATTAGAGTGTAGTATCTGTGTGCCTAGTCTAAAATCAAAGTATCACTTCATAGTACTTTTGCCTAAGATTAGAATGTAGTATTGTTTGGTTTCTTTGTTTTATGGCATATCAAGCTTCGTTGGTTATTTAACGCTAAAGCCATACTTGTACAACAGTAGTGATAATACTTAACCCATAGCTGGTGGGGATAAGGGGTTTCATACCTTTCCCAAAGGCATTAATCTGAAAGTGAACGAAATAACGAGACTGGACTATGAACTTGCTAACTTCGACGCGGCAATCCAGCACTTTTGCTATTCCGCCACCAACACTTCCCCTGTAGTATGTGGACCAATAGAAATCTAATTAAAATTGATTAAAGATTAATTTAAAAACTTAGACTAATAATCAATGCATTCTTACCTCCGTTGAAGTTTTTTGTTTGTTTGTTTGTTTGCTTGTTTTGTTTTTGTTGTTTGATTTTGTGGGATATTTTTGTTTCTTTGTTATTCTGCATTTATTTTTAAGGACGTATAAACTTTATGCTCTCCGAAATAATAATTGTTTCCATCTGTCTATTTGGTACCTAAAGAGTTTTCAAGATAACCGTAAGATTATCGCGAATGTAGATATTGCACTCTGATCAAAGGTAATATGTAAATAAGCCAGTGATTTATAAAAGGAACTATGCTAGTATATATTAATGAAGAGTGTGACTTTTTTTTTGTATGCTTATTTGTTTCTCTGTTCGTAAGTCCTGTTACACAAACAGACCTATAAAATTAACTATTGGATTCTGCCCTGATCCAAAAATCTGACCAGAAGCAAAAGTGGCATATCTACATTCCGTTGCTTGAATGCACGATAAAATTAACTTGGAAATTCTAAGTTTCGTGGAATGCACAAATGCTACGCAGATCCTAGGCAGCAGTCCCTATCCATTTATAAATCATCCTAACATTTTACGGATACTATTCTAGTATATATATATATATATATGTGTGTGTGTGTGTGTGTGTGTGTGTGTGTGTGTGTGTGTGTGTGTTACTATCATGATCTTCTCATCTTGAGTAAAGAAGAGCTTAGTAAATATTTACACAGGGTACCAGCTATAAAGACATTAACAGGCTTTAAAATTATTGGTTTATCTTGTTAGTTCGATCTTTATTGAGTGTCCACACAATTGTAGCCTTGTCACAGACTCAACTAAGTTTAGTGTATATCTAAATGCGCTCGCCTAGGACGAATATCTGCTTTAGATTGTGCAAGTCTTGTCGACTTTTGTTTAGCGTAGTGAGTTTACTTATCAGTAATGTTTCCATATGCTTATTATATTGAACATCTGTCGTAGAGCAAGTGTTAAAAAGCTAATATTGAAGTTCAATGTTTAGTTTAGTTTATCACTTTAAAATAAGCTTCATAAATATCTTTGAGAAAATCTGTCCGTTTGTTTTGGCTGGTGGGGTAAATATACACATCCATTTTTAGATACCAAAAAGAATTACATTTACACTTATCCGTTATTATCTTTCAAGGTTAAGATCTTCTCCGTTAAATACATTTATAAAAGTCTTTCTTCCTAGTCGCAATAAAATTGATAACAGTTTCCTAAGCAAATAAGCTGCCTCTTTATGATGATGACGAACCATTTTTTTTTCTTTTTAGATGCGAATTTCTCTATTACTCGGCAAGACATTTGTCATATTTAGCGTCTTTTTTTCGTTTTATCGTGTAACTTGACTTGTAGTGAAATCAGTTTTTATGATAATTTAAACTTAATGGTCGATATTTTTTTTTTTTAGGTAAGACTCAGCTAAAATGGATTTGTGTTTATCCATAATAACGAAGTATCTTTTAATTATTTCTTGTTCAATTTTTACATTAGATTCCAAGTTAGATAACAATAGTTCAAACGAAAGACATCTCGAGAATTTTATGAAAACAGATTTTTAAAAGGAATATGTATATATGTACACCTAACTTTACTATGTAATTCTTTTTATATCATTTGTGTGATTCTGTTTCCTTGTAAATGGATGATACATTTTGATTTTGAAATGAAAAAGCGACTTTTGTTCCTTTCATATTTCGCAGAGGTAATTGCTTCTCTTCTATATAAAGAAATAAGCACAAATATTTATATCAAGTACGTATGGCAGATTTTAGAAGTACACAAGTACAAAGTTATAATTAAGAAAAATTATATCACATTGATACACAGTGGAGTAAGACTTGGCTGCTTAAAAATTAGTGGTTGAAATTTTTGTCTTTATCTAGATTTGAATATCGACGAGTGAATGCAGATGTAAATCTCAGACTCATTTCTTCCATCGTGTAGAAAATCAAAATTGATAGCTAACTTACTTGTTAGCTAGATAGATTTATATGATCAAGGCGGTTGGCTAATTGGTTGGTTTTTCACCATTTTAACTCATTTTTGATTATTTAATGACGTCACTTATGCGTTAGTTTGTTTATTTCTCTTGTTTTTCGGGGATTTTCTATTGCTTTTTCGCAAGCAATTATATAATTTTCGTGTAACTATTCCTATGTAGAAATTATTTGCAACAATTATAGCTTCGAGTAACTATTCTTTATACAAATAATTTGTGCATAGTCATTGTTTTAAATATTCCTAGTGAATATGAAAAATTTTCAAACATATCTATTTGTCCCATAGATGGGATCCTAACAGGTACTTCCACTTTGGGTCAGATTGATTCTGAGAGTAATCGAGAGGAAGGATGGACTCCACACTCTCCAATTATCTAGAACTCGAGTCTCAAGACCAGATACAATTTAATGTCATAACCAGAATAAAATAAGATAGATAGATAGATCAACTTAGTATCAAACATTTTAATTGTAACTGAATTTGGTGATTGATTTTTAAGTTTGAACCACACAATGTTCAACATGAAAACACCTTGCGTCTTTTGAAAATGACTTCTACTGTCAGTATTGGTTTATTTTATATATTTTATATTCGGCTCTTCATTGCTTATTCTCTGTCTCTGTCTCTGTCTCTCTGTGTCTCTCTCTTCAATCAATGTTACCTTCCCATCAACTTCTTCGTTTCAATATGTTTACAAAAAACAGGAAATATGCTTTGTAGACGAAGCTTTTTTGCGGCAACGTCGCTGCACACGAATATTTGTTTCCATAGAGACAAATTATCAAATTTATCAGCGAAAACTTTTCAATTTCTACATTTAATATGATGTCATTGTAAATGACGTTACCATGTAAAGGCACACTTTGATAAGGATATAATTTGGTAAAAGTATGATTCTCTAGATCTTTCTTAATTCTTCCTTTTTTCTCTCTTCCTCTCTGTCTGTCTCTCTCTCCCTCTGCATCAATCACTTTCTCTCTTTATATATATATATATATATATATATAAATATATAGACAACGGCACTGCTCCCAACAAAACCTTCATCAGACAATAACCCAGGATTCAAGTATGGTTTCGAGGCCGAAGCATCATTACCGCTCACCAACGCACTCCAGCAGTAACCTGGCTTTGTTAGTTTTACGTTGCAGTGCGGGAATAGAAGATTCACAGAGATTCAGCTTCTGTCTGATTTTGGATTCTCTTGATATATCTCCGTTTTTCTGTTGGTGACAAGCCGATTTCAGTCAGATATGCAGAAGTCAAATTTTGTGTGTGTGTGTGTGTGTGTGTGTGTGTGTGTGTGTGTGTGTGTGTGTGTGTGTGTGTGAAAAAGAAAGAAAGAAAGAGAGAGAGAGCGTGTGTGCATTTGGGGGTGCACGTGAATATTTTCATATATTCTTGCATATATATATATATATATATATATATATTTATATACAGTTTTGGATGCATTTAAGTAGATATCTATGTATAAGAGTATTTGTTTCATTAGTGTTGTTAAGTGTGTTGATGTATGTGTGTGTAATAGGGAGCTTATAATCATATATCTGTTCGTCTTTATATTATATGTGTGTGCGTTTTCATGAATGTTTGCACATCTATGTATTTATGTATACCTATTGTATATTTTTGTGCCTGTTTGGGAGTGTTTATGACTCTTGTTCACATTTGTACGTTTGTATGTGTGTCACAATTTCAATTTAAACCAGAAAGAAAACTTGGCATATTCTTAAATCCAAATTATGACCTTAATCGGTACACCTATACGCATGCGTTTACTTATCTATCACAATTAAATCTTTGCTTTCTTGTTCATAGCTTTGAAACTGCTACTATTTTGCTACAAAAAATTTGACTTAACTTCCATTAAATGAAAAAAAAATACTGAACAAAAGGAAAGACGAAAAGAAAGTCACAGTAAATTTTCATAACGCTAATTCGAATTGCTATCTTCTTCTCAACATCCAAATAGTAAAGAATCAGTTCTTTAATGTTAAGGCATCAATGCAGGAATTAAAACTATAAACATTAACACATAGACAATAAGAACCGAAAAAGAAAAAAAAAACGAATAAACTAAAATTAAGCAAAATGTTGAATTATTTTCTATATTTCTTCCCAATTACGAGAAAGAATTTTCTTTTAAAATATTCAAGGCAAGAATTATGCTGTAAAGTCATGAGAATTGAACCACTTGCAAAACACTTGTTAATTTTGACAACCTTTCGTTTTCAGTTTTTATTCACTCTTTCAAAAGTTTCTAATGATGCAATCGGTACAAACATCTTTTTAATTTGCTATATACCGATATTGTCCCAAGTCAAATGCCTACACTTCTTTAAAGGAATATAAGTTATATTTTCTAAAAACAATTAAACAAAATTTAAATAAATGTCATGGATGTAGGGCCTTTTCAACTTTCCTTCTCTACAGTCATATTTGAAGATCACGTCATAATTTGGTTAATGAAGAGAAAGCAAGAAATGATGTGATGAAATTTGTGACTTTCGAAATTAGGTGAAAATGGTGAGACGAGATCCTTCAGAATTCGGAAGAGGATGCTGGATTCGAAGCATCTCAATAAAAATTAATATAAAATGTTTTTATTCTTATTAATGCGAAAAAGATAACTAAGACACTCGTATTGAGTGAAGATGGAAGGAAAACTTTAGAAATTAACATTCTCTGCTCAGATAACTCATGAAGAAAAGTCGAGCGCGAAAATAAATCAATGTCTGTTGTTATAAATGAAATAAGTCAATTTCTATTGTTTTGAATAAAACATAGGGGGAAAAAACGAGAATTCTGCGTAAATATTTATTGTTATCCAACAATATCTTCCTAAATTTTTAGATATAAATTTTAAATGTAATATTGGCTTTTGCTTAGAAAATTGCTCTAATAAATAAACAACGGCTATTGTCAAAGAAAAAATTCAAAATCTTCGCTTGAATATTCATATTATGTTTTCAAATTCACGATGTTTAAGAAGAATGTTCTTCAAATTTCATCATTGAAGGAAAATATGTAAAAAAATTATTTCAAACGCTTTTCAAATCAAATCAAAAATTGACTCATTTTTTTTACTAATGATTTTATCCCGTCATTTTCTTTTCGCCAAAACATTTTTCGATTTTCAATGTTTTAACATTAATTGAATTTTTCTCCGCTTTTTGCTGTGCAATCATTTCTTTATTATAACAAAGAATTGGTTTGGTCTTTAAGTACCCTAAATGGTTGATGCCGATGAAATAATATCCAAACTATTCTACATTTAACATAAATATTTGCTTAATTAACTCTTTGTACCAGAATCGCATGATAACCCTTTGATCACATTAGTTCTCATTCAGGTATCAATAAATGTTTTATTTCAAGGCCATACAATTAACAAATCGATAGTTTTAATGCAATAAATAGCTCTGAATAGGAAATTTGAAACTAAAGGCTTTTTCTTGCTGTATAGTTTCACATCTCTGGCAATAATTATTTACCAAGCTAATCTTAGTCAGGTACAAGGCTACTGTAATGAAGCACCCAGTGAGGATTGAAATCATTACATTAGCAAATTAGTCTGTTGTACGATCTTGCTAAACTGTGCTCAAAATATGATTTTACTACACTCACCTTAGTTTGGCACAATACTAAAAGTACAATGCTCTCAGTGAGAATCAAAACCTACGCAGTTTGTGAACTTCGCTAATTAATCTTGCTTTATGAACATTATTTAGCTCAAAGTTTTGATTACTGAATTGAGGATTTTATTACATGCCAGCAAACACTTACTCATTTAGGTAGGAAATGCTTATGGCGTAAAGTGGTTGACACAAGGATATATTCCGAATAAATTCTCCTCCTCGGAAAAGGTGACAGAGAACTATTTATAAGACATCATCTCGTCTCAGTGTCAATTCGATTGCATTCGAGACTCATGACTAGAGACTTTTTATAAGTTGACGATTGATGATTGGATATTGATAAATAATGATTAGAATTTGCTGATTAGAAATTAGAAATTTGAGAGAAAAAAATTTCGCAAGGTTAAAATTCTTTATACAAACTTTCAAATGGAAATGGAATATTTATAAGGTTTATGTAGCTTTTCTAAAGAATTAAAAGAAACAAAAATTTATGTAGACCAAGCATATCACAAAATTGGTTTAACTTGTTCTGTAGAGAATGGAATCAATGTGAAAATAAACAAATCATTGTTTAGAGACCAAAGACGCAAAAGACATAATTCCTGACTTTCACTCATTAACTCTGACAAATGTCCTTGTTTTTGCTTTCGGGTAAAATATTTACTTTCAAATATATTTTGAACTCTTACAATCCTTTTCACGTTTCTGAAGCAGCACAAATTCTACAAAAAAATCAGGTAAAATTTTATCAAGAAAAATAGGCATAATACTATTTGATGTCAAAAATGTTTAGTTGTATAATCGCAAAATATCTTTTTCAGGAATTGAACATACCCATAGTGACCTCAAGGATAATTATGTAAGTTGAAATTTATACCTTGATTCACACACACACACACACACACACACACACACACACACACACACACACACACATATATATATATATATATATATATATATATATATATATATATATATATGCAGAATGAAATATTTGATGTTTCATCTTGTTTGAATACAAGTATTTGTGTGAATATGTTTGCTGGTCATGAATCTACCTTAAGTGATCTAAGAATGCATTGAGAGAGGAGGACCAATGGTTTTTCATAGTTTTGTGTTGCTGAAAACAAGTTGAAGCAGACCGATATCAATCTATTAGTTGTAAGAGTCAAGTAGCATCAAAGTTTCGAAATACATTTCTAAAGTGGCAGGATTCATAAGTTAGACAAATACAATCAAATTTAATTCAACCAGCCAAAAGAAACGGATTTTGAACTTATTTAACTATTCCACTTACCAAATTGTCATTCTTACAAACAAGTTAAATAAATAATCTCTTCTGGGTGGTTCTCTCCAGAATTGCATTTTAGTTTTCCTTTAAAGTTGAAGGAAACATAAAGCTGAGTAAATTTTATTCTATTTTCAACTACCAAAAGCACGGTGGGTGGGGCTCAGTTCAGCACCTAACAAAATGTTTATCAGCCATCGTATTAACACTGACATGAATTAATTCCAAGCATCTTCCTTAAATTGTCACAAGAATTTCTTTATTTTATGATGTTTTGACTTATAATTTGGCGGTAAAATCAATTCCTAGGATACAAAAATATCTACACATAAAAGTATTAATTATCAATAAATTGTGAATTGATTAGAAAATAATGGATTTCATCTTTAAACAGGCGTATGCACGCACACACACACACACACACACACACACACACACACACACAGACACACAGACACGCGCGTACGCGTATTTGAATATATTCTCAAATATTTAGGAGCACAGTTCTTTCAATATTGTACTTGTCTTATAAAACCTATAGAAATTATTGGTGATAAGTTTTTGGACAAGCAAAAGATATTTCTTGTTGCCTTAGATTGTAAGATTTTCTATTGGAAAAGGTCCAAAATAATGTGTTAGTTTGGCAACTTTTTAATCTCGTTCGATTCCGAACAAGAATTTAGAACACGGACCAAAATTGCTTTTTTATTTAATTCTATAAATTGATTTCATTGCAATAAAACCTGTTTTTTCTTGCGCAATGTACCTGTTTTAACTCAAAAAGTCAAGTAATTAAAAGCAGATTGTCTATTTGTTCAAATACTTGTCAATATATATATATATATATATATATATATATATATATATATATATATATATAAGCTTATAGAGCGAGTGAGAGAAGGTATGCGAGTACATTCTTACGGACATAGAAAAATTATATAGATATAAATCAGTAGATATATATCAGCACGCCTACAGTAAAACGATGGGAAGTAAACCCGGTTGGATTGAAGTGCCAAACTACATACTTTATAAATATTTACCAAGGGCGCCAATATTCCCAAATATTCTAGTTTGGTGAGTGTAATAGTAACCTCGAGTCAGAATAAGCTAAAATATTTATATGTCTGCAGTCAGTGACAAACTATTGTTTGTGTAGACCCTCACTAAGTAACTTTTATGATTCTAAAATAAAATTTCCTAAATATACATGTGTGTGTGTGTGTGTGTGTGTGTGTGTGTGTGTGTGTGTGTGTGTGTGTGTGTGTGTGTGTGTGTGTGTGTGTGCACGCGCACAAACACATGAATGTAAAATTGTTATATAATGGATGAACGAAATAAATAACCGAGAGATGATCTCAAATATCTGAAGAGCAAAAAATATAATTCAATTGAGACATTTTTTAAAAAATGTCTGGCAAAACCTAAAATCTTTAGAAATCTGTAGATTTCATTATTAGTCCAAGACATTTCTTGTCTCAACTTTTTTTTACAGTTCATCGATTTGTTGATAGAATTTGCATTATGATTTTATCAACAGCAAGAGATTCGTATTTTCATATCAAACTCACCGAATAGTGTGTTAAATGAATGGATCTATTAAAGTAAATTTTTTGGTCTATAAATATCTCTCTCCTCTCTCTCTCTCTCTCTCTCTATATATATATATATATATATATATATATATATATATATATATATATATATATATATATACTTATTCACTTCTATCCATTTATTTATCAATGTTTACGTGAAGGTCTATATATGCGTTTATGCAACTTGCTTTTTTTTTTATTAAACCTGATTAATCAGTATTTTTAACATTCTAACTTCCTTCTAATATCTTCAACCTGTTCACAGAAGATAATGCTTAAGAAGGTATACAACTCTAACGGAGATTCATTTGATAGTTATTTCAAAAGGATTTTGGAATATTTAACAGTAACTTTTCCAATCAAGTTACTTGTTAACAAATACTTTTCCACAAGGAATATCATAATCAGAGCACCCAATACTTTTTAATTTAAAAAGAATTAATTAAAAAATATCTTTAAATACAATTTATTCAATCGAAAATATACGCTCTCTATAAGGCGACTTCGATAAAGGATACAACCCAAAGGATAAGGAGTGAAATTTACACGCACATAAATTTTATACGACAATGTTAGTGACGCTATTTAGAGAAAATGGTTTAAATGATTACAATATGCGTTAGCATCATTGAAGCATTGACTGTTTTCGATTGTGTCAACTGCGTTGTTTTCCAATGATGAATGTATTTCGCCTGTGAATCTTATAAATTATATCACAATTCAGTTTACTCTTACATATTTTATTTAAACATAATATGGGAAAGTCGTTTATTTCAAGAAAAGATGTCCATATTATTTCGTTTGTCATTTGATATGAGTATAAGAAATGCCTAAAAGAGCTAGTCACGTGACAGCACTATCTTATGATATTAAAACCTCTTATTTCATGAAATTTTTTCGTGGGAATTATTTTTTCAGATTAAAAATATGTCTTACATCAAATCAATGTAGACAAAGAATTACAATCCCACAACAAGTCAGAAAATTTACTGAAATATCATTGAACATGGAATAAAGTCAGTGTAATTATTTAATGAGAAACCCTGTAAAGATCAGTGCGATAATTTTGATCACTATAGAAACAGCATATTCGAACAATCATTAATACAACTTTTTATCTCTCTGTAGGATCCGAAAGCAAGCACAGATCTGAACGACCATGATCCTGATCCGTTTCCACGCTATGATCCGACAAATGAAAACAAGTAAGCTTATTCTTTGTTCGTTCGTTTTTGTTTGTTTTGTTTTGTTCTTTGTCTTATTTTTTGTTTTGTTCTGAGTTGTTTTTTTAATGCTATTTTCCTGTCTTTTCAGACATGGAACAAGATGCGCTGGGGAAATAGCAATGCGACCAAACAATGGTTTTTGCGGAGTTGGAGTTGCTTTTAACTCTAAGATCGGAGGTAAAGCCAAATTATTTTAGCGTTACTTAAATGTTTAATCAAGTTCCTCGAAAGAACTCCGTTTGTTGCCAAAAAATAAGGGTTCAAATCCAAGAAAAGCTGAGCAAAGTTATTTGAGTGTTATTTAAAAGAGAAAGTAGTCCAATTTGTTCTTCAAAAAGATCATGGACTTGTTTCAGAATTAAATTTCTACCAAATAAAAAACGAAGTTATTTTTCAAATGGGACGCTGTGAAAATTTGTTCGAAGAGAGTTAAAAGTTCTTGTTTAAATATTTTCAAAAAATCTTGTCATCCGATCATAAATTTCATATCTTACATGAGTTTTGGTTGTTCCACATTATGATTGGGGTGGGTTGATTTGTGTGTGATAGTTTGTCAAAAAGAATATTTACGAGAGAAACGGCAGCAATGAATGAAAAAAAAAACCTGCAAGAAAGTTGGATCACACCAAGAAAAGAATCTCAAACTATTTCTGGCGAAGAAGTCAAAGAATTTGTCTGAAAACGAAACCTATTTTTGTTGTCGCAGACTTTTTAATTCCATATTAAAGAAGACAAATTTAGTTGAATATAATTACACTCCTTTCTTTTATTTCCATCACACACACACACACACACACACACACACACACACACACACACACACACACACATAAATATATCTATATATATAAACTTAAAAGAAGGTTTATTACTTCTGTATTTTGTCTTTAACTTTAAGTTTCACGTGTAGTGTGTCCACATGATCTTTAAATAGATTACCGTACCGTGGGTCAGAGTTTTATTACTCCAATTAGACGTTAGGAGTACTTAAGAAATAGAAAGAAGAAAACAGGGTCAGAAGATTAAGTGAATATCGTCTCTCTACTTTCCTCCCACTTCTTATTCCTCTTTAATCTCAATACTTTTCTGTGCCATTTTTGCAGTTGTTTATACAAAATATCCTGGAGTGAGTGACACAACAAAAAATTATTTAAGTGTTGACGTGAGCTCAATTTTCTAGTTTACTGACATTATAGCATAGAAAACAACATCCACAATACAAATCCGTTTGGTCAGTTCTATTTACGATGGTTTCCTTATATAATCATGTCTTCTATCCTATCAGCTGGATCTGTTAAATATCTGATTGTAAATCAATCGATTCTTACTGATTATTAATGAAATTTGATCTCTTTCATCACAGGTGTGCGCTTCTTGGACGGTCCTCTCACGGACATGATCGAGGCGATGGCCATTGGTTTTAATCACAAATACATTGATATCTACAGTGCTAGTTGGGGACCGGTCGACAATGGCCAAACCCTTGATGGACCAGGCAAAATGGCGTCGAAAGCATTCGAGAAAGGAATTCAAGAGGCAAGAAAGATATATCACTCAAATTTTTCTTCCGCGTGGTGTTCTTACGATCTACTCAAGAAATGTTTAATTTCGCTTGCTCCATTTTCTTCATGTTTAATCATTATAATTTTACTGCTTGTGAGTTTCAGGTATCCGAGTTACAGCAAGTCTCTACAACTCTCCATAACTCTTCTAAGTAGTGTAGCCGATATCAACAGTGTTGTAGTTTCAATACTTCCACAGATTTCTAATTCCTGTATTCTCTTTTCCAATTTTGAGGGTAATTTCGAGTATGATTGGTATTACCGTCCTTTTTATATTCCATAAGTTGTTTTTTTAACTCTCTGTCAAGTTCCAAATATTTCTCGACTTTTTTGTTTTCCTTTATTTTATCTCTGATACCTTCTGGGACTAGATGACACGTTCTCTTCTTCTTGTTTTTTACAACTAGGCCTGATCTTCCGGCCGGGATTGTGTGATAAGTTTTTTTTTTAAATCTCAAAAGTCCCATTTTTTATGGGTTTTAGTTTCTTGGACAATTTCTGTTCTGATTTGTACATGTATCATTTGTCTTTATGGTCAAATTTTAGCCGGTTGCACAATTCCCAGTAAATCATTTTTCCCTACCAGTCGTGCCTGCTCTCATACTCCTTCTGGGCCAACTTCCCTCTTTCACTTATCATTTGATTGACAGTTTTGTACTTTTAATCGTTCTTCGCTTCTTTTTGCTTCGTTCTTTATGTTAGTCAACCATTCAGCCTTGGTTTTCAGTCTCCACTAGTTTTGTATCTACTGCATTCGCTTTTTCACGTTCCTTTCGGATTCTCTCGTTTACTTGTTTATAGAATCTATTTTCGTTGTTTTGAAAAAATCCTGTTTTGTTGATATCATTAAATCCTGTGTTGGTATCTTTTAATCTCCAGTATTTCGCCAGCATCTTTTGGAGTATTTCTTTTTGTTGAATTGTTCGTCTTTGTTAGCGTTATCTTTCAGTTGTTTTTCTAAGCATTTTGCCTCCGTTGTTTTTTGTTTTTTTTAAGTTTCTTCTTTTAGTCTCATTTCCCATCCAGCTTTTACTTCTTTGTTATTTTTAGGGTTCTTTAAAGGGAAGGCTGGTTTGACATAGACTGTCTTTACTTCTGCATAAATTAGATTGTTCAGGTCTATGATGTCGTCTGTTAGAATATGTTTAAGCATTTTATTCACTTTTTCTGTTTCTCGTTTTACTTGTTTACTCCGGAGCGGTAAAACTTTCTTCTATTCGCTTATGATTTTCCTTATCATTTCCATCTTATTATTTTCTTCTGGAGTTAATTTATTTTATTGATTTGTTGTGATATGAAATTCTGTATTCTGTGCGTTTTCATGGCCACTTTCGATAAGAAATTCTTCCTGAGCATTTTTGCTTTCCTTTACTTACCTGTCTCTATATTTCTAAAGATTTCTACCTCCAAGAACCGTCTTAGAATCCCTCTCACTAAGTCTGCGAGTCTTTGGCTTGATGCATGAACTTGGCCGATTCTTACCATATTTTCAGCATTCTTTTCCTGTAACCTCTTTATGTAAAGTTGGTTTTAAGGTAACAATATGTTATTAATCTATTGCCCTCACAACTTCATTTCTTCTGGTCTCTCGTGGTATTATTACATTGCGAATCAGAGGGATTTTCTAGGATATATTTTTGCGCTTGAAATTAGAATAACAAATATTCGAAGGATGTCGAATGGCGCTGCCATGTTTGGGTGTTCATGGATCATCTGTAAATCATGACGCTAAAATCTTTCATCTGAGTCTCACTTGGTTTATGTTGTAATATTTTCATGGATTTTATATTGTGATTGTTCATTACCTATGCTCCTCTCCCGGGGGGGTTGGGATATGGTATTTTTCCAGGGAAGAAGACCTTCAGCATATTGCTGGTGCATGTGAATAAAATAACTAGGTTATTTATGTATGGATCGATATTTCTTCCTTGGATAGGAATATTTGTACGCTCAGCAGTTTAGTCTTTCTTTTTTTTTTGTCTATGATCGGTGTTGTATCTTGCAATTTGTGCAAAGCGTTAAACACACAAAATATATAAGGATACCAATGCATTTCCCGAACGTGTTTTTTTTTTATGTACATTGACAAATCGGAACATGATCTTCACTACAATTTCAATTTATCGATAAATTCCTCCAATAATTTTGCCTGATATACTTGATTATTTTTTTAATATGAATTAATATTCATAGAATGACATAATGATAATGTCTACATCACAATTAATATAATGACTGTAATCAACGATCGCAAAATTCTTTAAACTCGTAAACGTTATTATGATGCTTGTTTTTTTTTTGTTTTTTTTTGTTTTTTTTTATTGTTGCTGGTCTAGGGACGCGATGGTAAGGGCAGCATCTACGTGTGGGCTTCTGGTAACGGTGGACTTCATGAAGACAACTGCGACTGTGACGGCTATGCTGCCAGCATCTATACAATCTCGGTAACAAGTGTCACCTCCAAGATGGACAAACCATGGTACACTGAGATGTGCGCTTCGATTATGGCCAGCACTTTTTCAGGAAGTCTCATTAACACTGGAGTTGTAAATATAAAGCATTAATTTATTGACTAAATGATTAGTAGATTAGTTATCACAAATCGAGTTTCAATTTTATAAATTATTTCAACTAATTTCCTCATCTTTGTTTTTGTCAGGTTTTTTGTTTTTTGTTTTTCTTGTTTATTTATTTGTTGTTGTTTTTTTTTTTGTTGTTGTTTAAATTTCAACTGATGTGTGTTCCAGTCTTCCTATTTCTAACCGAAGTTTTGTAATTCACTTCCTGAATTATTCAAACAAACATCTTTATTTCTACTGATTTTCACAAATTAATGGATGCGTTACTAAAATAACAAAAATGAGGATATTGATTCGAATGATTTATGAAATAATGACAATGTTTTATATCAGAACTTGAAATAATATTTTTGAATCGATAATGTTTAGTTACAAATGCTAGAATCTGCTCAGTTTCTATGTAATTGAGTTTTCCCTCAGTCAATTTCACTTCAAGTTTTCTCTGCTTAAAGTCTGTCTCTGTCGGGGCGGGCAATAAGTTGTGTTATTCTACTTTCACAGGTAAAAATATCTATTGGCGGAAATTTTAGCTATTTCTGTCTTTTTATACTTGGGAGAGTCGAAAGTTTTGCAACATTTCGGCACGTGCTAATTTGCTGCGAGTATATCACATGATATTAAGTGGTTAATCATATGGTGGTAATTGATACGCAAACAACCTCTGCATTTTCCACTCCGTGCATGATCTAAAAGTCACATAGATGAACGGGAAACGCAGTCTAATTCGGGAACAGATGCTTTACGAGTTCGAACACCACGGAAGCAACCAAAGACATTTTTTGTAAGATAAAAGCCTAGTTGATCACAGTACAATAACTAGATGTTTCGAGAAATTTCGCTCGGACTGCAAAAACCTCGACAGCCCGGGTCAGGTAGACCTAAAACCGTGGATTCCGAGGCCGTACTCCAAACCATAAAGACAAATCCGACGTGAAGTACTCGCAGAGTATCAGGCGAACTCGACACCTCACAGTCCCGTACAGTTAGTTATCTTCGTGACCTTGTCAAAAGCAACTGATGAATTGTTCCCCAAATGACCAAAATATTGTAAAACTCATTGTATTTACTGAGGGTTCTAATATCAAAATCATCGAAAATATTCTTTTTTGGGTGCCAATAAAGAAAAACTGTTCATTAATTTATTTGTTTGAAATTTTAGAAATGACGTATTCATCTTAAATGTTCCTCATTAGAATGTCCTTCGAACTGTATCAACTTTACGCCAATGTAATTGTAGTGAACAATTCTCACTTCCGCCTTACAGATGCGCAAAGATATGTCTGTTTATTTTGCCATGGCCTAAGAATCCTACATTATTTAATTGGGAGTCAGTTTTTGGAAGTTCTTTCCGCGTGTATTTTTAATGCTCCATTTTGGAATTCAAATAAACGGCTACTTTTGATAATGTAGGTAACATTAATCGGTATATCCCCCCCCCTCTTTTCTCTTCATATTTGATGTCTATTACTTTTTTTTTAATCGACTGCGTCGACAAGCTGAACAGGGTAATATATCAGCTGGTTTATGCCCTATGAACACACCCTAAGAAAGATGAGATTTGAGAATCCATTACAACTGCCCTTGGGAGTAATTGGCTCTTCATGGGTATATCATAAAACTTGATATATCATATGTGTCAAACTACAATCGATATTTATTGGACATTGCGAAATTAAAATCTCTCAACACAAGGAATTATCATAAGTCTCTTTCAGCGTTCGTATTTATGTTGTGATCAAATTTTGGGCTTTCCAGTCCCGGCTGACCACGGAGTAAAATTGAAAGAAAGCGAAAAGACGGATAAGTTCCTGGATTTTAGTAGAGAAAACGACGGTTATACCAACTGAACTGGTGCTCTTGGTATAGTCACCAAAGGATTGGTATAGGAACTGGAAGACTTGGAAATAAGAGAACGAGTGGAGGCCCTCCAAACTACAGATTTTTTTGATCAGCTAGAATATTGAGAAGAGTCATGGAGACTTGAGGAGACTTGCTGTCACTCAAACTCTATTGAGAAACCATCCGCTAACGCTGGTGTGAAAAACTCGGAAAGAAGTAACAATAATGATAGTATATGCACAATTCGGAATCCATCCGAGAAAATGAGACAAAAAATTCTTTGAGATTTTATGATACAAACAGATCACCTTGTGATAGTCAACAAAAAAGAGAACCTGCCGAATAGTAGCCTTTGTCATTCCAGCTAACCATAGGGTAAAACTGAAGGAAAGTGAAAAGGGAGATGAATACCTAAATATCGCAAAAGAACTGAAAAAAAAATATGGAACATAAAAGTGACGGTGATACCATTTGTAATTGGCGCGCTCAGTACGGTCACCAAAGGAGACTGGTTTAGGGACTTGGTGGATTTCGAAATAAGAGGGCGAGTGGAGACCATCCAAATTACAACATTGTTGAAATCGGCCAGAATACTAAGAAACGTCCTGGAGACTTGAGGAGACTTGCTGTCACTCTGTATCAAGTGGAAAACCATCAACTAACACTGGTGTGAAGAACTCTCAAAAAATTTAGATAATAATAATATTGAGATACAAATAGATAACAGAAGACCAGACCTAGTGTTAATTAACAAGAAAAAATAAATTTGCCATTTAGTGGATTTCGTCGTCCTGATGGATCACAGAGTAAAAATAAAATAAAACGAAAGGATAAACAAATACTTCGACCTTGCCAGAGAACTAAAAACTGGGAAGCATAAGGGTAACGATGGCACTAATTGTTGTTGGTGCGCTTGTAACAATCCTTAAAGGCGTAGAAAGGAGACTGGGGGAATAAAAGATCAGAGGTGGAATCGAGACCAAACAGACCACAACATTGTTAAGACAAGCAAGAATACTCAAAAGAGTCCCGGAAACCAGAGGAGACTTGCAGTCTCTCAGACTCCAGCACCAAGGAGCTAAAAATTTACCAAAATTACAAGAAAAGATTAATGATCTTATATACATAGATGATAAAAAAGTATTTGTAAAAAATGAAAAAGAACTGGAAACCCTAATACAGACAATAATATACAGCCAGAATATAGAGGTGGAATTTAACATTGAAAAATATGCTTTGCTTATAATAAAAAGTGGAAAAAGAGAAACAGCGGAACGAATAGAACAACCAAATCAGGAAAACATTCGAACACTAAGATAAAAGAAAAATTTCAAGTAAATGGGGATTTTGGAAGCAGAGATAATCAAACAAGTGGAAATAAAAGGAAAAAATAAGAAAGGAAAATCTAAGAAGAACGAGAAAACTTTTCGAAACCAAGCTCTGTTGCTTAAATTTCATCAAAATAATAAATACCTGGATTTTCCCCTTTTATGATACTTAGAACTATTCTTAATATAGACAAGCGAGGAACTCAAAAACATCGGTTTAAGGACAAGAAAGTTGATGAAGATGCACATCCGAAATATCATATAGACAGAGTGTATGCGTCAAAAAGAAGGAGAAAGAGGACTCGCCAACATTGAGGATTGCGCAGATGTGTCAAGGACTCAATGGCTACATTAAAAAGAGAAAAGAAGGACTAATTCCAGCAGCTAATAATACTAATGGCATCATAAGTACAGACAGAAAGACAACAAAAACTAGTTAGCAGAAATGAGGAAAAAACAACTGTATGGATATTTCGAGCGACAAACTGGCTAGATTGCACGCGAGAAGACATAAATATAGCTATAAGAGGGAAATCTCAAAAGAGAAACTGATGCTCTTCGAATAACAGTTGAAAACAACGCCATAAGGACCAATTGTATTAAAGCGAAAATCGATAATGCGCAACATAATAGCAATTTTAGGTTATTTGGAAAAAGAGATAGAATAATTAATCGCGAATGCAACAAACTCACTTAAAAGGAGTACAAGACTCGACAAGACTTGGTAAGAAAGGTAACCTAATGCGATTGAATTTTGACCATACTACCAAATGGTATATGCACAAACAAGAGTTAATCCTTGAGAATAAGACGCATGAAACTCTCTGTGATTTTGAGATACAAACGGATCATTTAACATCGACCTGAAGACAAGACTTAGTGTTAATTAACAAAAAAATAGAATTTACAACGTAGTGGATTTTGCCTTTCCGACGGGCCACAAAGTGAAAATAAGCGATGAATAAATACTCGGACCTTTTACCAAAAAATGACAAAAGCAATAGAACATGAGAGTGACGTTGATATCAGTTGTAATTTACGCGCTTGGAATTCAGTTTCTAAATAAAAATAGTTTTATATAATTTCTTTTTCATTTCTTTTTCTTTTTAATGCAAAAGTTATGAAAATAGGTTTAATCGTTCTTTGTTAATAGATTAGTGTTTTGATAAGACTCACTTTCATTTACGGAGGTATATATATATATATATATATATATATATATATATATATATATATATATATATATATATATATATATATATATATATATATATATGGGTGTGGGTGCGTGTGCGTGGGCTTGGGCAACTTAACTAGATACAAATAATAAATTTGGTTTGAGATATGCAAAAATCTTTTAAAGAATATATCTTTATTCATTAGATGATTATGTTGATATAGACTCCTATAATCTCTACCCATTTACGATGGTGAAATGTAGATTTATATCATGAAATATAGAACATTTAATATATCGTTGGTATGAAATTAAGACCAAAGTTTTTATGATGATTTTAACCAATTAAGGAACCAACCACACTAAAAATATATTACTCGCACTCACGCACATATATATAAACATATTTATCAAACCTTCTACACGAGCATGATGTGACTCAAGGTAGATTTAGGTGGTGAGTTTAACAAGTTTGAATTTGGAGTTTTCTTTCATCTAGAACTGTTGCCATACCAAATTAAAGAGCTCTATCTGCCCTACTATTTACCCATAACTGGCGGAAGAATAATTTCCCAAGTGTATTTGAGAGTATTTGCGCTATGTGAAAATGCAGGCAACCTCATCCAAGATTTGAACTCGGTTCGCCGACGATAACCATTACACTATGAGTAAGGAAAACTATGGATATATACCTACGCAAATAACTCTATAACACAGCGAGATTGTATATCAATAAACAAGAAGTGGATAAATAGTGCTTTGATTTGTGAGGCATACTCCTCTATTTCTCTGTCTCTCCCTCTCTTACACACACACACACACACACACACACACACACACACACACACACACACACTAATGTATGAATGTCATCCTTCTTTCTAGGTGAGCGCTGATCTCCACAACAAATGCACCACGACGCATTCGGGAACTTCCGCTTCCGCTCCAATAGCTGCCGGTATTTTTGCCCTTCTCCTTGAATCCAAGTAAGTTGCAAGTGAAACTCTCCGTGGAAATTTTTTCTCTTTAATTTTTTTTTTAAATTTACAGTCACTATGATTCAAATCATCAGAAAATATGTTCCTTCTTTTGCCACTTTGATGACTTCCGGCTTTCACACATTCTCTCTGAGCATCTAATGTCGACGTGAAATGTGTTGAGTGTCCCATCTCATTTTTAGAATTAAAAAGAGTTTTCTTTTTCTACAAGCAATTTGATTTAAAAATCCAATATAAGGCCAAATTTGAGAAGCATCCTTGAGCGGATATTCATTTGACCTAAGGCCACATAATTCGTGCATCTAATGATTACATGAATCATTTAAATACTCAAATGCATGTGAATTTCTACACAATTACAAATTTAAAAAAATCAAGCATTTAATGGATTTTTAAAGTTTTTCTTAAATGAATATTCAGCAATTTCCTCTAAATTGAAATATCTTCCTACTTTTTTTTAAAAAATAGGTTTATTTTTTAACAAACAAATCTTTTATCTGAAAGCAATTTTCATTTTTCATACTGATAAAAAAAAGACAAGGCTTTCAGACTCAAATTTATAACAAAAAAAAAAATAGATATGAAAATTATCTTGAAAATTATCATATTATCTGGTGTGGAAAGATTCTAGGTAAATTTATCGCGATAAATTTATCGCGATAAATTTATCGTTGGTAAATCTTTGGTGTGATAAATTCATCGTCGGTAAATTCATCGTATTATAGTTGCTTTCATAATATAGAGTTTTAGCTTTTTTTTTATTAAATTCTTAAAAGCAAAGATTAAATTCGAACGTACAACGAATAATCTATTGGCGATAAATTTACCATAAGATGAATTTGCTTGCGATAGATTTATTATGCGGTGTATTGCCGACGATAAATTTACGACAACGAAAAAAGAAACCGTCTGCCCTGGTGGGATGAAGTAAGAATAATAGATAGCATACAACATTAGAGAATAAGACGTCTTAAAGAAGCAGCGCATATGTTTAGCTACTTACAATAGCTTAACACTTCTACCCAGTCATAGTGAATAGAATTAGATAAATCTACTCCCGTGGATTAAATAAAGAGTTCGGTTTGAAGTTCTATGTGGACTCCTGAGTTCAACATGAAACACCTGAATAAGGCCGAAGGATATATCGGCCGAAACGTTGTGTATATAACAATGAAGATGAAGACAATAGTTCGAATGCTCAAAGTGATAAAATCGAATTTAGCATATGATGAACTTACAGGACAGTGCGGAAATACTACAAATACAAGGAAACCTTGAAAAATTATCTTGTACCTTAGTGGTCTAATAGGTTTCATTTCAGAATAATTTAACTGTACAAATTTTAAACACTTCTTTGAAGCTGGAACGTCTTCAAAAATGATATTATAGAGAGTATTATTCAATAAAGAATAAATATCAAAACAGGAATTGCACTACTTGGCGCAGAAAGTGATAAAAATTAAAAGTCTTGTCAAATAAAAATTACTTTTACATTCAAATAGTAATTATTTTGGAGAAAAAAAACTATTGCCTGAATAAACCACAAAAGATTCCGTCCAGAAAGCATACACCTGCATATATACATAATGTGTATGTGTGTGCTTGTGTCTGTCTGTCTGTCTGTCTATTCAGCTCAGTATTTCAGGGTTTGCTTGGGTTTTTCATTTCGGGACTTTGTAATCGTTACTATGAAGCCGATAAGAGGACCTTCTGAATGAAACGTTTTAAAATACAACTGAGTACAATTCAAAAGAATGTTATTCCTTTGGTGGTAATCTAATATATATATATATATATATATATATATGTGTGTGTGTGTGTGTGTGTATTACATGGTTCTGTGTAGGACCCTGAGTTTCATGCAATCAGCAATCGTCGGGCAGAGTGAAGGTCTTAAAAAAACGATTAATATGGTTAATTTTTGTCCGAAAAGTGGTGGTTATTTGTGTGTGTGCCTAAGTTTTTTGTGTTATTGAATGTTAGTATGTTTGTGCATATATGCTGACGCTCGCATGTGCATAGGTGCGAATGTTTGTGTATGTACAGGCATATGCATCTTTGCATAGTTACACATATTTCCACTGTCTGTTGGTCGGGAAAGAGTGGGACAAAGGAAGAGAGAGTGTGATAAGAGAAGAGTGGGTAAGGGAGGAGGAAATTGATTGTTGCAATCAGAATTTCTTTTTATTTCTAACTTTATGGTAGCTAAAGGTTTATTTTGATTTGAATATGAAATGGTCATTTACAAAGCTCTTTGCTTCGATGTGGTACAAGGCCGAATGAATGGGGCACCCAATGAGACTCAAACTCACTCGTGTAGGTTTGCTAGTCTAACTTGCTAACCGTTACACCACCAGAGGTGATTTGAATATGAAATGTCTGTTTTGTGGGGAATTTTGTTAAGTGATGATGATGATAATTAGAATTAAAATCATCATCACTTTACTTTTTTTTTAAATGCTCTATCATTGATATTGAGCACTATTCAGCAACATTTGCTCCTCCATGAACTCACCAAGTGAGTTAGTAAGAACCATAAACCTCTTATATATATGTATATATATATATATATACACTGTATTGTTCTGTTTAGTGGCTGTTGAAGTATAAGTCAGTGTAAGGTCTTTATATCCTAACTTCCACGTGATCTCTACTTACGCATAACAACATTCTGGTACTTCTTTTTTTTTTATTTAACTCTGTGCTCAATTCGGATGAACTTAGATCTCGATTTATTTACCGACAATAATGAGGCTTCAGAAAATGTTGAAACGAATTCTTGATTTTAGTGTCAAAGATTATTTTGTGTAAACAATTTATGCCAATATTAAATTGCTTTTAATCAGCACCTGCATGAATAACTCATTATAATGGGCATCGAAGTTCTCGCCTTTTACTTTTATTTCTTGTTTTTGTGCGGCCTTTTCTCTTCATAAAAAATGTGTGATTAGTCCACAGGTGACATGGCGAGATGTTCAACACTTGGTCGTATGGACGTCAAACCCAGAAGGACTTCGACAGAACCCCGGTTGGAAAGAAAATGGTGCTGGATTTTGGGTAAATAGCAGGTTTGGCTTTGGTCTCCTTAATGCTATCGGACTGGTGAACGCCGCTGACCCACGAAAATGGCAGGGATTACCAAAACAGCGATTGTGTCGCACCAGCTACACAGGCATTCCAAGGTAAACATTTGGGCATATAAAATCAGAGTTCATTTCACCCAATACTAAAAGGTTTTTTAAAATGTTTTTGGAGTCTTGCTTACAAGCCAAATATTTGTGTATACAAGAATGCTTTTAAACTAGTCGAAGTCCTTTATACTCTTACATTTCATTTTAATTGTTTCGTAAATCAGGTAGAAAAAGCTTGAATAATGTCGTTGAATTCTGTGAGTGAAAGCGAACATAATGTGAAAATAAAAGCAAAATAACGTTTATTTTTTTATTACATCACAAAAATGTCATAAATTTTGTTATAGATCATTTAAAAGCTTCTGTGTATGCTTGTTTGTTTGTGTTTTTTTTTTCTTTTTTTTTCTTTTTGTTTATTGTTTTGTTTTTCTGTTTGCTTTTTCCTTTTTTTTTTGTTTTCTTTCGCTTTGATCTGTTTTCAAAATGCTTCCATAAATTTATTAAAATTGGTTGAACCCTGAACACATTTGTCATAATCAACTTTGCTATAAAAGTTTTTATTTCAAATCAGGTAGGTAATTATAGGACACTCAATAAAATCAATATTGACAAATTATTGTTGTTTTACGTAATAAACTGTTATATATTGCTGCCTATTCTGCTCCATTCTATATATATTGGTAAAATCTGTACGACTATAATTTACATAATCACTGTATCATAAAGACTCATATTTTCAGGCAACACTTGCTGTTCATCTAAAAGAATAAGAGCCAAATTAATTGCCTGATGCCTTAGCTTCTCCCTTTAATATGGAATGCTGACTGAGATAGGATTATTTTTGTCACTGTCTATCCGGGTGAGTCATTTCCTGAGAGGGTGTCTGTCCTCAATAAACTGACCTTGTGTCACATCCTACCATTTACCTGCTTGATGTCGATTTCATATCTTAAAAAAGTCCACACGTTTGAGCCAGAAGAGTGCCAGATCTGAACAATGTTTACACTCGCTGAGTCTTCATATGCATTCTCATCGATAAGAAGAAGAAAGATTTCTAGGCTTTCTTCTGATGTATCTTAATTCTCGTCTGCAAAAAAAAAATCGTTTTCTTTGCAGTTGTCTTATAACAATTTCTGCTCAACTGGTCACATTCAAAAAGCCTTTTTTCATTTCCATAAAAACTGAGGCAGCTAATGCTTCCTCCTTTCAATCTTTGCAATTCATCAAGTTTTCTTTCTCCTCGTTTCTTTCTTACTTCCGAACTTTACGATTCTTTAGATTTTAATAAAACAACAATAACAATAGCAAAAGACATTAACATTCAGCAAATCATGAGGCCCCGGAAAATACCCTGAGATATGTTGCTTTTTATCAACTACAAAAATTATTATCTGACCATCAAATACCCGAGCGAAGTCAGGGATAAACACAAATGTTAGACTTTGTCAAAAGTGATTATGTTGAAACAATTTGAGCTTCATTTATTTCTTCTTTCCTTTTCATTTTATTCTTTGCACCGAGAAAACAAGTCTCTTTGCTTTTTTAAAAAAAAATTAATCATCCATATTTTGCTCGTTTTTCTTTTTCTTTTTTATTTATTTATTTATTTATTTATTTATTTTGACAGGAATCTTAGGAGTGGAAAAGAAGTTTCCATCAAGATAAACACAAACGCCTGTATTGGTACTTACAATGAAACCAACTTTCTGGAACATGTGCAAATAATCTTGGACGTCGAACATAACAACAGAGGTGTATTGGAAATTAATGTCATTTCACCTCAAGGTAAAAAAAAACACTTTCTCTTTTTTATTTTTTTATTTTGATATCCAAATATCAAAATGAAAAGATTAATTTCACTGTTTGGTGTTGTTGTTTTTTTTTAATCTAAGTTAATTTACAGATCCGGGTGTTTTACTATTCTTCTGAAGAACAACTCAGACACATTCTTATGAGCTCATTTTATTACTTCGCGACAACTTTCATCATGCATTACCCGTCCGACTAAACGAGGAGTCAGTGATCAGAGCAAAGATGAAATTTGATCTATTCACATTGAGTATTTATAACCAAGTGAAATTATCTTATTTCTAATCTTCTAAAACCATGTGATTACGCGAATTCTGGCCAATGAAAGCCACGTTCTCAAACGACCTCCGGGTCATCGTACGTTAGTTAAATTAGATGACCCAATATATATATATATATATATATTACCTATTATTCTTATGTTTTAAACCCAGCATCCATTTCGTCCATTATCTTTATATGTTAAATCGAAAATTCATTTTCTTCATAATACAATGATGATGATAACTTTTCCCTTAGCTAAAATCATCACAACACACAATAAAAAAATTTATTCGGCTAAATCCCCAACCGTCTGTCGACTTCCGCCACCTTTCACTACACATCGCTACACATGTATTCATGAGACAACCTCAAATCTGCTACGCAGCACATGTATCATCCTATATATACACACATACACTAACAATCACATATACGACCACACACAACAATACGCAAATATAATCTACACACACACACACACACACACACACACACAAGACTTACACGCAATTCTAACGTAAAAATTATTTTGATTATATCTTTTCAATTTTTTCGATTTCTCCAAAATGTCTTTTTCTGCCTGAATAAAGATGGCATGAAACCAGTGGCCGTAGATAAGCATCCATGCTATTGAATATACATAAAAACTAATATATATTTATTTATTTGTTATATATATATATATATATATATATATATATATATATATATATATATATATATATGGTTTGAAGTAGATAAAAACGTGCAGGCTTCGCGATGATGGTTATAGTATTTAGATTGTTTCTTTGTCGATTATATTTTTACGATCATATTTAATAAGTTTATAATGATGCTCTGATAATCTTTGAATGGTTCAGTTGGAAGTTCAAGATGAACACTTTGTTGTTTCATTAGTTGTTGGCTTCTTTGAGATATTCATCGATACACCGGATGACAGTTGCTCCGCCTTTATTAGTATGTGTTATGATCACGTCTACTCAGTTTAAGAGTGTCATTAGTGCTTCACATTTTCTGTTTTGGTTGTCATGTGGTAAGTGTCGTTTTGTTGAAATTTCTATTGTTTTATTTTACTGCTATTTCGAACTTTTGAATGGTTACGTCTGCGTTGAATATGTTGTTTCTTTCTTTGAAGGAATCCAAAACGGTTGGTTTGTGATCGAATAGTTGAAAATGATAGGTAGGCGTTTTTTCTCGTGAAAATCCTTTCAAATTCAGAATTTTCACTACATATTCATTCTAGGAACTGAAACAAGTCTTTTGAGAGGTCGACCTCAAGACAGATCGACTGATGGCATTTCGAACTGGGCTTTTATGTCAGTGCACACCTGGGGAGAAAACCCGGCTGGAACATGGACCATCATCATTCGAGATAAGGTAAGAGCTGTTGACATTATCAAATAGATTCTATGATTGCTACGAAGTCGATTATCACAGAGAAAATAAAGAAAAAAAATTTTTTTTTTAATTGCTTAAACTTTGTGACGGCGCCTGAAAATTTGCTAATGTAATAAATTCGAATCTCTCTGGCTGCACCATTGTTGCTGCATTGTGACAGTATAAGCAAAGTTTAATGAAAGCCTGTAGAGGCATGGTGGTTAAGAGTTTAGGAAATGCTGTTAACTGAATGAGAGAAATGTCTGAGTTAATTAAAATGCCTGTGAAAAGACAAAATATTCAACTATACACAAGTAGAAATATACACAGTATATTTTGCATTATTAAATCGGTAATTTGCTGTGATTTTTTAAATGCTAAATGGATGAAAATGTAGAGATACAGTGTTGCAGTAAACAATGTTTCAACCAAAGAAACGCCAAAGTTTGAATGTTTATATTTTAGGCAAGTTTGACAAGAAAATCCAAATCTTAATCCGGCAATTTTCATAGGACATAGTTGATATTAGTTCACTGAAACATAAAGTAAAATCTGAGATTTTCGAACAGTCCAGTCCCTACTGCATGACTTTTAAAATAGAACAGATAAGCGATTCTTCGCAGAATTTTAGTTTCGTTATTGTACTCAAGATTTTAAAATAGCAATACGATGAATCTCATTTTTACGTGTTTATATGTGTACGTATTTGTGGGGCTCATTAAAACCTTGCCGGACCAATTTTTGGTTGGCTGGTTGTCAGTATTAACAGGCTCTCGGTCAAAGCATACATTGCCATCTACTCTCCTTCTCCCTTGCAATATTGTCTGAAATTTTTGGATGAAGCATTTCCAACAGTTAATGTATTTTGGACTTCATCTTTGTTTTTCTCTAATACAGCATTTCAGACAATATGTTCATCGCTTTCTTCAGTAAGATGTATCCTATTTTTAGAATACTCTTAGGATTTTCTCTTTTTTCTCCCTATTCATCGGACGAAAACAAAAGAAGATGAAAGAACTTATTGAATTCTGACGATGATTAAATGAAAAATAAAATTGAGCAAGACCGAAATTCTAAGTTAAAAACAACAAAAGTGAAGAACGTTGTCCGAAAAATTCCTCGAATAAAAATATTATCTCAAATTTTGAGATAATCATTCTAAAAAATGATTACTGAAATTGTTACACGCATCGTAGGGACTTAAGTAGATATACAAATGTGTATTATCGTACACGAACATGATAATGCTTGAAACAGTCATCACAGCTCTTGATGTGACTGCGAAAAGTTCTTACAGACAATAATAAATATCAATAATATATGCTTAAAAAAAACTCTGTGTGTGTGTGTGTGTGTGTGTGTGTGTTCCGAGATTCGTTTAGTTTTTTACTTTTTATTGATTATTTTTAGGGGTCGGACACCAATTCGAGCGGAGTAGTTAAAAAAGCCACTCTGCGCATGTACGGAACTGTAAGTCCACCTGATCACGTTATCCGAGCTGGAGGTAAACGTCAGTACCAAACCAAAATGAAGGACACTTTTCATAAACCAATTCTAAAACCGGTGAGGTTTTTTTTCTGTTGATTTGACAATTAATGCATGGTAGACATTGATAATGGGCTTCCTTCCAATAATCATGCATACACACTTACCTTCACACACAAATATATGTGTATGTGTGTGTGTACACGGGTGAGTTTGTGCACACGTATTTATGAGTGTGATTACTCAAGATATTTCAATCAATCTTTCCATCAAATAAAAATGCTACTTTTTTAACGACTTAAAAAACTGATAAAATTCTTCGATAACTGCTTCCAACAATTTTAATGCTTTTTTTAAATAGTTTCATCACTTACGGTTAATAAATAATCTTTTTCTTCTTATTTCTTATTTTTTTCATTTAAAGATATAATCATGAGAATTTGTCTATTAACTGTTTCGATTTCGCCAAATCCAAAAAACGAATGTGTCAAAGAAGACACAAAATCAATGACCGACTTAAAAGTGTTTCTACGTCACTCAGAATAAAGGAACAACATAAAGTCTTGTTTTTGCTCCAGACTGATTATTCTTTTTTATACAAAGTTTCAGGGAAACAAAGTTTTTAATGTCTCTTTTGTATGTCAAAAATCTTTTTTGTTTATGCATGGAACCAGAAGAAAGTTTATAAGATAGCAACCTTAATCGAGGGTGACCCGAAGACTTCCTTTTCAATAGCTACTACACTGAGGAGTAGGGGAGGGCGCTACTCTATTCTCTGGATTGCTCCACTTTACCCTTGATCCTTACCTTATAATGCTGAGTATTAAGCAAGGCGGAATCAAGTACCATTTTTTGAGTTTTTGGTATGACTCGACCTGGGATTAAGCCCCGGTCCTCCCGGACCATTAGCGAACACTCTACTCATTAGACCAATGGTCTGGTAGAAAGGTTATAATAATAATAATAATATTTCATCAGTACAAGAACTCAAGGACTATATTAAGAAGAGCAAAGAAAGATTAATTACGGCATCCAATAACAGCAGTGGCAGACAGAAAAACAACCAAAACTAGGAAACAGAAATGGGAAGAAAAACAACCGTATGGATTTTTCAAGCAACAAAATAGTGAGACTGCATACAAAAACATGTAGAAATGGCTACGAAAGAAAATCTCAAGAGAAGAACTGAATCTCTTCCAATAACGGCACAAAATAACGCCATAGAGACCAATTATGTGAAAATTATGCCTAAACGAAAATTGATAATATGCAACAGACAATAGTAAGTGTAGGTTATGCAGAGAAAGAGATGAAACGATTAATCACATTGTAAGTGGATGTCGCAAACAAGCACAAAAGGAGTACAAGACCAGGCACAACTGCGTAGGAAAGGTGATCCTCAAGGAATGATGCAAGAGATTAAATTTTGACCATACTACTAAATGTTATATGCACAAACGAGAATCTGTCTTTGAAAATAAGGTGCATAAAATTTTCTGGGATTTTGACATACTGAAAATCCACCAGATTCCGGTGAGAAGACAAGACTTCGTTTTATTAAAGAAAAAATGAGAAGTTGTCGTCTTGTGAATTTCGCTGTTCGAGTGGACGACAAAGTGAAAGTAAAAGAAAAGATAAACACATACGTGGAGCTTGTCAGAGAACTAAAAAGAAATGTGGAACATGTGAGTAACTGTGACACCAATTGTACTTGGTGCACTTGGAACGGTTCCCAAAAGATTGGAAAGTGGATTGGAACAGTTAAAAATCGGAGGAAGAATCGAGACCAACGATTCAACATTTGTTGGACTCAATTCTAACCCTAACCCGGCCAAGGTCGGCTAAAAGAGTCCTAAAGACCTGAAGGGACATACTGTCTCTCAGACTCCAGTGAAAAACTCGCAAAAAATACCAAACTGGAAAATTCCTACCTCAGATGGCATACATGGATTTGGGTTTTAAAAATTCACCTCCATACATTACGGACTGGCAACCGAAATGAATAAATACCCACAGAAAACTGAGACACCCGAGTGGATGACCAAAGGAAGAACCACCCTAATCCAGAAAGACCCCCTCAAAGGAACCGCCTTAAACAAGTACAGACCGATGACGTGCCTACCGATGATATGGAAAATACCGACAGCACAAATTAGGCAGGAGATTTACTACTCACTGATAAGCCGCGCACTCTTCCCCGATGAACAAAAAAGATACCGCAAGAGTACCAGAGGCACAGGAGAACTACTATATATTGATCAACACATCCTCAAAGAGAGTAAAACGTGACGAAAAAATCTAGCAATAGCCTGGGTTGAATCCAAAAAGCTTACGATATGGTCCCCAAAAGCTGGATATTACACTGTCTCAAAATGTAAAAAAATACCCGATGAAGCTATAAAGTTTTTAGAAAAAAACATTGAAACCTGGAGAGTGGAATTGACAACAGGAGGAAAAAGCTTAGCTGAGGTTGAAGATCCAGAGGAATATATTACAAGGAGATACGCTATCACCACTACTATTTGTTATCGCGATGATGCCACTCGATCACATTCTCAGGAAATGCACTGGTGGATTCATACCTGGGCTGTCCCCTTCGTAAGATATTCGGGACCATTCTTGAAGTGGACCAAAGAAGAATTTAAACAAGTGGACCAGAAAACAAGAAAACTAAAGACCATGCATAAGATCTTACATCCCAGAGATGACATTGACAGATTACATGTGTCAAGAAAAGAAGGAGGACGAGGACTTAACAGCACTGAATATAGCGTTGACGCTTCGATACAACGACTTGAAGACTACATAGAAAGCCGTGGAAGAAGACTGGTTATAGCCACCAGAAACAATACTAACGACACTAGAACAACAGAACAAAAATAAACCAGAAAACAAAAATTCGGGGACAAACAACTCTATGGACGTTTTAAGCGACTAACAAGTGACATCTCACACGAGAAATCATGGACGTGGCTAAAAAAGGGAAGATTCAAGAAAGAAACTGAATTTATTCTAACAGCAGCTCAAAAAATACCTTAAGGACTGATTATATCAAAGCAAGAATAGATAAGTCACAACAAAACAGCAGATGTAGGTTATGTGGTGATAGAGACGAAATTATCAATCACATAATAAGTGAAGGCAGCAAGCTAGCACAGAAAGAGTATAACACTAGATACACCCGGGTGGATAAAGTGATCCACTGGGAATTGAGCAAGAATTTTAAATTTGACCTTACAAACAAGTAGTTTATACACAAACCATAATCTGTCCTGGAGAATGAGAAACAAAATTCTCTGGGATTTTGAGATACAAACAGATCACCTAATCTCGGCCAGACGACCTGACCGTGTATTAATCAACAAAGGAAAGATAACCTGCCGAAAAGTGGACTTTGCTTGTCCCGGCTGACCACAGAGTAAAATTGAAAAAAAAAGCGAAAAGAAAGATAAGTACCTGAACCTTGCCAGGGAGATGAAAAAACTCTGGAACATGAAAGTAACGATCATACAAATTGTAATTGGTGCTCTTGGTGCAGTCATCAAAGGAGTGGTACAGGGACTGGATGACTTGGAAATAAGAGGACGAGTAGAGACCATCCAAACAAGTTTTTAGATCGGTCAGAATACTAAGAAAAGTCCTGAAGACTTGAGGAGACTTGCTGTCACTCAGACTCCAGTAGAAAACCATCAACTAACGCTGGTCTGAAGAACTCTCAAATTAATCAAATAATGAAGAAGAAGAAGAAGAAGAAGAAGAAGAAGAAGAAGAAGAAGAAGAAGAAGAAGAAGAAGAAGAAGAAGAAGAAGAAGAAGAAACAATAGCAAACTTTCTTGAATTCATCTCGTAATCCCACTGTATTCATTTTGTTCCTTTTAAAATGCTTTTTTTATTATTTTATCTTTTCTCAGAACTTCTCAACTTTCTATTCTAACTTTCTCCCTATTAATAGTTATTTTTATTTTTATTTTTCTCGGCAGGATGACCCCCTAAAAAACTTGGACTTAGATTTGGTAGAGAAACTTTTCGCCACCATTCAACTCAAAAAGAATCGTCAACGCCAACGTCAACGCTGGCAGAACGAATTCGAAAAACAGCAAGAACCTAGAAAAGATTTCAAATCTTTTTATGACGAAGTATTATGGGTGTGAAGTCCAACAAAATGGCACCTTCAGACTGCTTCGCACCCTCCATACTTTTCCAATGATTCTCTCAGAAAATTAAAACTATTTAACAAAAGCTCACACTGTCTTCATATTTATTTATACCTCTGTGTGTGTGTGTGTGTGTGTGTGTGTGTGTGTGTGTGTGTGTGTGTGTGTGTGTAAAATAAATGTCCAGAGACGATGAGTTTGGAATTATTCAGATTGGGAATATATGAGAGTTTTCATATCATTTTCCGGGAGTGCTCGGTGTATGACAATTAATATATGATTGTAACAATATACAAAAATCTCATCCTAAGAAAATATATCTATAATATAAATGGGAAAGAAAATTCAACGGACTGTCATTATACTATTATAAATGTATTTTAACGGGCTGCCGAGATCGGACAGTCTCATCAGATAGCGTTAACAAATTGGAAAGAGAAATTCACTAACACTGCACAATAGATTTTTAAAATTAAACAAAAAAACAAAAAGCCAACCTTTAAGAGGGAGTGGAAGATCCAGGGGAGTCAAATTAGAGCTTGTCGCCATTCCAATGTCTTGGATTTCAATCTTAGTGTTGTATTCCTGTTTCATTTTTTCAATTAACTATAACACTATAGTTTGGTTCGGTTACCGGTACGAAACAATATGTTTAATATGTCTACACGGCACCAAAAGTAGTGCCATCGCTTGGCCATTGGTTTTCAGGGTTGTCACTTGTTGGTGGCTGTGCCATGGTTTTTTAGAGTTGAATCCTCCGTCTGATTGTGCCGTGGATTTTCAGGCACCAAATATAATACTATTGTTTGAACCGGCACTAAATGTAACACTATGATTTGCACTGTCTGGGCACTAATCTTGGGCAGGGTACCAAATATATTACTATGGTTTGGCCCAGGACCAATTATAATATCATCGCTTGGTCCAAATGTGATACTATGTTCTGGGGTCGGTTAGCATTTGTAACGCTATCTGGTAACATTATGTAACCATGTCTTGGCACAGCACCACAGTTACAATATCGTAATCTCCGATACCCAACGCCCGTATGAGTGCCAAAGCATATACCGTTGTGTGCCACAACTTTTGCAGTACCAAAAGTAATAATAATGATTGGTCTTATCCAGATAACGGCCTCAAAGACGGTGCTATAGTTGTCACAGTACTTTTACTTTGGTCTTATCCTAATAACAGTGTCAAATACGTTTCCAGATAGTCTGTTTATCAATCTTCTCTGTGCCCACGCTGTGTTTGGAAGATCCACTGATAAGGAATGACACAAATCACACGGAACTTCTGACGATCGAGGTGATCCGTTGGAACAAATTTGCCTGTGAGTTGCCAGCTCAAAAACAAGAACTCTACCTCAGCAATTAACAATTATTAATTGTTCGATGTTCAGACTGCATACAGTAGCACGAGAGAGAGGGAGAAACAGAGACAGAGAGACAGAGAGAGAGGGTCTGTAAAGACACACAAAGAGACATCCCCTGCCCAACCGATATATCACCCCAACTGCTTCCAACTGACAACTGACTCAACTGCTAACTGAAAACTTTTTCAAAATTCGCTAATTTCTATATGTCTCAATTCAATATATTGGTTGGGTGTTGTCATCAGGCTAAGTTTTGCGTCACCCACACGTGTCCGAATTCACTGCTTTCATTTATTCAAACTTGTAACAAGACAGGAATCTACTTTGTTTACATTTGAGTCTTCCTGTGTTGGTCGTTAGTGTACTCGCTTGAACTTTCCAATTTGACTTAAATTTCTGCTCAAAGATTTTTGCAAACTTAACAGATAACTGAAAAACTCGCGGCCCAACCAAACCAGATAATAAAATAATTAAACCTCATGGCAACTTGATCATTGAAAATTAATTTTTGTCAAAGACAAAAATTCATATAATACGACGATATCTAATGATACTTTTTTCTTCTGTACTTCTTTCCTTCCCAATTTGTAATAAACCCTTAATCTATCTCTCTTTCTCGTGCTACGATGAACCAAAAAATATTCAGTAAAAACAATTCCAAAGAACATACAACAAAAATACATGAAATCATTAGTATAGTACAAAATAAATTTAAAAAACAAAAGTCAAACTAGGAGACTGTTTGTATCGTTCTTTACTTTCCCTTTCTTTTTCTTTTTTTCTCTTTTTTTTTTCATCGTTAGTTTTTGGTTTTTATTTTTTTCAATTACAATTTCTTTATATTCTTTTCTCTCTTTTTTTTTCTTTGTGTTTCCTTTTTTTTTTTAACTTTGCTCCTAACAAAATTTCAAATGTCTGTTTCACTTAGCATGAATCACTTCTCTTTCTTTTTCTCTTTTCTTCCTTAGCGATGACTTAATATCTGTTTTACTGTATTAATCATTATGTATTTTCTCTCTGACTTCTCTTT
Organism: Sepioteuthis lessoniana; assembly: GCA_963585895.1. Taxonomy (NCBI): domain Eukaryota; kingdom Metazoa; phylum Mollusca; class Cephalopoda; order Myopsida; family Loliginidae; genus Sepioteuthis; species Sepioteuthis lessoniana. The sequence continues at coordinate 1,391,890 of OY757905.1, forward strand.
TTTTTCAAATATTTTTTCTCTACATATATATCAATATTTTTCTGTACAATTGCTCATTCTCTGTATATCTGTCTTTTCTTTCGGATAACATCAGTTAATATAGGTTCGCACGTGCCCTTTTCCATTTTTTTTTTCAATAAGTATCACTATAATAAGCATATGAGTTAATACAGAAAAAGCTAGATTTTTGGATTACCAGGGGCAAGGGAAGAGAAAGAGGAAAAAGAGAAAGAGGAAGACAAGCAGGCAGTTGTCGTTTGAACAACAGAAAATATTGTTTCTGTGATATGTAAAAAAATTGCAAGTTTTTCAAAACAAAGCTTCGAATCAGAATTTTTGATTTTTCATTAATGGACTCTGATAGTACTCATCATTCCTTTCCTTCCCCTAAGCACGATTCGAAACCGAATCCGTTATTTTCCAGTGCATACCACGAGACACGCCAAGACTTATATTCCTTAATTTCCGATCCTCTTTTCCAAAATATCCTCTTCAACACATGTACAAGACGACCCAACCAGAATTTGCTAAAATATTCTGTAAAAGAAAAATTCTTCTTATTTAATCAGCGCTAGAAATTATTTGCTTACTTTTTGTTTCTAAGAAGAAATATTGAGAGATTTATTTCATCTTATTTTTATTATTAGAACAGTTTGATTATTTTAATTAAAAACAAAACTGGGATATTTTGTTGACAGTTAAGAAAAGGGACATTTTAAC